>JAPMOR010112290.1:161181-182357 GCA_026543865.1 Argiope aurantia
TATATAACTTAATAACAAACTATATAACTTATATAACTTAATAACAAACTATATAACTTATATAACTTAATAACAAACTATATAACTTATATAAATTAATAACAAACTATAGAGGGTGTTTCAGTGAACCGTTTCAGAACTTCTAAGAGGGATAGGGTACATCCTGACGAACCAAAATAATATACCCATGGGCAGTCAGAAATGCTTTCCTGACGCGGTAGATGACGTTGTGCAAAAAGTCCGAGCTTTCGTGCAGGGAATCTTCATTTCGTGCAAGAACGCCAAGTTAGTAGGATGGATGATTACACGATCTCAGAATTAGCCGATATGCATTTGGCGTACGGGGCTGCAAATTGTAGTAGGCCAGCCGCACAGCGTTTGTACGCTGAAAGATATCCGACGAGGCGTATTCACAGTCATAATTTCTTTGCAAGACTGCACCAGAGGTTAGCTGAGACAGGTTCATTAGAAAGAGCTCACAGTGACAGGGTAAGAACAACACGGACTGCAGACGCCGAACAGAATGTGCTGCAGCATGTACAGGGGAATCCAAGAACGAGTACACGAAGTGTAGCAAACGCAGTCGGGTTTTCCCATTGCAGCGTCTGGAGGATTCTCCGAGCAGAAGACATGCATCCGTTTCACGTGCAGCGTGTCCAGACACAGAAACCGGAGGATTATGTACCTGGTATTGCTTTCGCACAGTGGTATCTGGGAAAATGTGCTACAAATCCCCTTTTTTCTGCTGGATTGTTGTTTTCCGATGAGGCATCCTTCACAAGGGAAGGAATTTTCAACACGGATAACGACCATATCTGGGAGGTAACCCGCATGCAATACGACGTCGTCCAGCACAGAATCGATTTTCGGTCAATGTATGGGCCGGTATTGTGGGAGATCACCTCATCGGACCTTACCTGTTACCGGGTCGTTTAACCGGACCTACGTACTTGCTCTTTCTGCAGCAAGTATTGCCACAACTTTTGAGAGATTAACAGATTTCTGCATCGACGCAACAGACAATGTGGTTCCAACACGATGGAGACCCTGCCCATTATAGCGGAGATGTTCGTAACTGCCTGGATGTCACATCTGGTCAACGGTGGATCGGACGCGGGGGTCCCGTGCGTTCGCCTGCTCGGTCACCCGACTTATCATGTCTTGATTTTTATTTCTTGGGTCATATGAAATCGCTAGTTTATGATACCCCTGTTGACACTGCTGAGGAGCTCGTTGCAAGAATCGCGGTAGCTGCCGGAGAGATTCGAGATATGCCTGGAGTATTCCAGAATGTTCGGATTCCCATGCATCGGAGATGTGAGGCGTGCATTGTAGCCAGTGGAAGAAACTTCGAACACTTACTTTAATCCATGTATCTTTTGCTTCATTTCATGTATTATTAAAACGATTTCTCATTTACGGTCTCTTTTCCTTATGGTGCTTCTGTGTACAACACCGCTTCAGGAAAGCATTTCCGACCCCACAATGCTCTATGATTTCGAGTTGTCAGGATGTACCCTACCCCTCTTAGAAGCTCTGAAACGGTTTACTGAAACACCCAATATAACTTATTTAAATTACACTGAGATTTATCTTCTAAAGTGTAGGTATGTATCAAATTTGAAACCAAATCCATCAAGGAGATTTACCATCTGTCTTTCTGTATTTACACAAGCATGTTACGTGATCCGTCAGAAGCACAATGGCTTAAATATATGAAATTTTGTAGTGATTTTGTGGCTATAATTGTCGTTCAATATCAAATTTTGGCTTTATTCGTTCGGAAAATAGGTATCCAAAGTGCTTATTAGCTTTCTTGACACTTTTGTATTAGCAGCCTCCCAGCCATTAATCGTCAAACATTTTAC
This sequence comes from Argiope aurantia, assembly GCA_026543865.1. Classification (NCBI taxonomy): domain Eukaryota; kingdom Metazoa; phylum Arthropoda; class Arachnida; order Araneae; family Araneidae; genus Argiope; species Argiope aurantia. The sequence continues at coordinate 163,050 of JAPMOR010112290.1, forward strand.
CCTAACAGACTCTTTCGTAACTATAGTTCGCCAATAGCATGCGATTAATAAAAATGGGAGTACTAGTACACAAGAAGGAGTTTCTAAAGAGTATGAGAGAAAGTTTCGGAATTATCCCTTCTGTTGGTTATTTTATGATATATCGTGATCACCTACCTAAAATCAAAGAGGCTGCGGTTGCCTGGTGGCAAAATGCCTGTTTCGGTAACAAAGCCTTCTAGGTTGGAAGCCAGATTCTACTGAAGATCCACATTGGAAATAGGCCTGGTGTTCGCTAAATATGCTAAGAGCAGATATCCTCAAAGCAGTATGGGGAGAAACGAACGATATGAAAGAAACTCAGACATCATTCTCGTTAAAACTGCAACTCAAAATTACAACGTCATCCCAAAAATAGGACTCTCGTTGCTTTTTATTCTAAATATAACTAAACCGATTAGCATTTAAAGAATCATGAAAATATTTCAAGAATCATGATAAGGACGATTTCGCATTTAAAAATAAGTAATAAAATGTGCAAGTATTTGATGGAACAGGGCAATTCAAAGAAATTTTAATCATTTCTTTGGTAGTACTAGCATAATTTGTAAGAAATGCACTGAGCATATTTTCTCTATTCTCTATGATTTATCTGGCTAACTGAATCATCAGTTATCTCAGTTTATAACCGTTTTTTGTCACCAGGAATCAATTAAAATCATTAGGAACAAGAAGAATAAATGCAAATATTTGCTATTATATATCTTCCAATTTTAAAATCAGTAAGTATATGTGTGAAAAAAATGTATTAATAGAAATAACTATTGTCTTCTCTGGTATTAGGGTGTCCCAAAATTTTCTTTTTCATCGCTCTGTGAATGGCCTTATCTGGCCCTGTTTGTGCGAACATGCAGGCTTAGCCATCTACGTCATCAGTTTCAGTCGTCCCGGAACTCTAAACTGTCGCAAAGCCGGGACTACATCCCAAAAAAGTTCTTTTGCCCATTTGGTGGGATTGGAAAGGCGTCATTTTCTACGAGCTCTTTCCTCAGAGCGAAACAATAAATTATACTAAATACTGTCATCAACTGGATCAATTAAAACCTATCATAGCAAAAAAACCCGGTCAGATTTAATGTACCGACGAGGCGTTTCTTTCATCATGACAAAGCGAGACCACATATTGCATTAATCGTAAGAGAGAAGCTCTTATAGTTTAATTGGGATGTTTTACCGCATATTGCATACTTTCCAGATCTCGCTCCACCTAATCATTATTTCTTTTTGTCCTTAAAAAATTCTCTTCACGATAAGCGCTTTAAATCAAATGAACCATCAACAAAATAAAAGCTCAGCTCGATGATTACTTCTTGTCCTAAACACATCAATTTTGGAAAGAAGGTACAATGAGGCTTTCTGAGAGTTGGAAGAAGGTAATAGAGCAAAAGGGTTCTTATGTAACAAAATAAATAATATCTTAAACAGTAAATATTGTGTATTCATTTCATATTATAAATAGGAAAGAAACTTATGGGACACCCTAATATTTAACTATTTTTTTAGGTTTGCTAAGTATAGTAAAGTTAAAAATGTAGAATACTATAGCAGTTTCCATAGGCAATTATTTGTTGAATATTGAACTTAGAACAGTTCTTTACCCAAAGGACAATATGATGGATCTAATACTGCTTGATCTAATATATCCGACTAACTGCGTGATTCAAAGAATTATGACAAAAGAGAAAGGCTGTATTTTCTGTCGAACAAAGACACTTTGGATTATCTAAGGCATATTTCAAGTAAAAGTTTCAATGCATGATTAATAGGATCATTCCTAAAAGACGTTAGACAAGAATTGAGCAACTTCTTTGTTTCGTTATGAGGAATACCAGAAAAAGCTCTAAACACCACCCAGACTGTATCGAATAATTAATTCATAAAGCACACATCAGTCTGCGAATTATTAAATCATGCTAGATACGAAATCAGGTAAAGGATAGAGCTCTTAATCTTTTTATCGATACATGTTCCTCAGTTATATTATCAGAATCAATTAAAATTTTTAATTCACAAAGCCAATTGGGAATTTAAAAATAGTATGCCTAGTGTTACTCAAAATGAAGGTTTTAGATCTTAATATAGTTTTAATACAATTTATAGAAAATTATAGAGAAATAAATCGTTTTGTCTTTTTATCTATTTTATTAACGACTGATCTAGTGATCTCGAATTTTGCTTAATTAGATATCTCTATAACTTGTATTGAATTAGCATTGACCTTTCTATATTGAAAAAATCACGATTACTAAAAGCAGCAGGAATAAAAAGAAAAAAAAATATTTGCTATAATACTTTATTATTTTCTGTAAACAACAGGAATGTTTCAGTTGTGTTAAAGGAAATAATTAAATTTTCTTCGTAGAGTCTCCTAAATTGTTCGGTCAATTTCAAAGATTTATATTTTTGTTGGGAGAATGTTTCATCAGAAACGACCACTTTTTGAAACAAGAGTCGTTGCTTCTTGAACGATAATAAAAAAATATCATGATGAAATTTCAATACTTAATTAAATGCACAAGAAAACGAAAATTAGAGAAAACTTGCAAAAAAAATCCTCATTTCAGGACAGATTATAATTTTGCTTAATGTAATTAGATGCAAAGCTTCTGAAATGTTCAAGAAATAAGAGACTGCATCTAATCTGGTGCCGTCCAGAAAATAAAAGATTTGAAATCGGCAGAGTACTTTATCAATAAGTAAGTTATCTAATCCCCCCCCCCCAAAAAAAAAAAGCAAATTGCAAGGTTTGCTAAAAGATTCAGCGAAGCACATCACGCACTAATATATAAATAACTACAAAAATTTCAGCAAATTTTTAATGTATTTCATAATACAAATTTAGCACGTGAGAAAATTTTTTGCGTGTATTCTCCATTCCCTAACGGTTTATCTAGTGATTTCTACTTCACGCTTAATTAAATTTCTCTATAACTCAAATCGAATCAGCAGTAATCTCAATTTAAAACTAATTGGCGGAGAAAGCCATGGAAGGGAAAAGGAAACAAAAGCTTCTAACGAATTTATTTTATCTTATTTCTCTCTCGGATACAGAATTTGTTGAAAAGAATCCTTTGTAATCGGATTCAAACGCGAAAAGCATAAAAAACCGCCCTCTTTGAGACCAATTTGCTGCATTTTAATGACTCTGATCGGCAATCAATTTCTGGAAGAAGGGGAAAAAATGTCTGGGAAGACTTTGATCCTCAAGAAAAACAACACTTTGGAGTTTTTTAAAGTTGCTATTGTTGGGGAAGCTTGTAGTTTTTCGACCCGACTTAAAACTGAAACCCGTATCTGTGCTTTGAAGTTTGGGAACAATGCCTCTGTGACGTAGGTTGTTTAATGTATGTTAGGTACGTATGCCGCATTTTTATTAAACGGATTTGTGTTTTAAAAAAAACTTAAAGAATCAGGAATGCACGTTGGTAAAGCGTATATTGAGAGAATCAATTAAGAATTGCAAGAGCGGAATACATTAAGCTCGTCAGATTTTTTTTTTAATCTCTTAGGTCAATAAAATTAAAACAAGCTAGCTATAATACTTTAAAGAAAAAGTTCAAAGATTTCTAAGAAATGTCCGTACACAACCGTCTACTATTTATAAAACAAAGTTTCTTTCTTGCCTTGGAACCCATTATAGCCTTCTGGTAGGGTCAGCTCCTTATAATCTAAAAAAAACCTTATCTAATCTGTTCTAACTAATCTGTCTAAAACCTTATCTATCTAATCTGTTCCTTATTACAGGAAGATTTGACGACAGACATCAGATCCGAGGATATTGTTATATTTTACTGGAATGAGGTTTCAAACCAACGAACCTTTTTAATCTGTTAAGTTTATAAAATTAGAACCAGCCGATTCAGATACTTAAACTAGCGGGAATGCCCCCCCCGCCCGATTTTTTTTTAATATTTTCTAATAATTTTCTTTGTGTATTATTAGCTGTATGCCACTATGGAATAATAGTGACGAAAGAGCTTCTGAGAGTGATATCTTTTTCGAGTTCTTTCTGGAGAATAATCGTTGATAAAATCAAATTTAAATTTTGACGTCTTTTTTAACCGATTGAAACCAAAATTTGACTTGGAATTGTATTCACAAACTCCCATTACAAATTTCATATATTTAAGTTAATTCGTTTTAGAGTTGTCTCGTTCACATGCTTGTGAAAGAACAGACCAACAGACGGTCAATCCCTGAACGAATTTGGCTACAAATTCGACACATAATTGCACTTTAGGTAATGAATCTGTGTACAAATTTTTTATTCGTTTAGCTTTCTTCGTTTTGTAACTATCTTATTTACTTATATTCGGACAGCCGGATAGGCAGACTTCCTTTTAACGAATTTCGTTCAGAATTGGATAGAAATCTACAAATTTTGATGTACAACAAAAATACCATAGTTCATTCGCCTAACTCAAAGCTCTTTTGAGTTGATAGATAGACAGACATAATCCCAAATATGTGTTTTTCGGACTCGGGGAAATCTGAAGCTTGGAGATTCGTCAAAATCATATATTCAAATATTTTGCAATTGCAATATTTCTCTTTATAAGCGTCACATACAAGAAACTTAAAAAGTTCAAATATTTCTATAAAAGGTATGCATGATTCATTCTCGGATTCTAAAACCCACCGCACTTTTGTGCATGCTTCAGGATGTGTCTATTTCATCAACAAAGGGGTAAGAAGAAAGATGAAAGGAAAAGCTGTTTACATTTAGCAATAGGAAGAAAACTCATATTATTTGCGGAATTAAGATACGTAATATTCGCTCATCTTTCTGCGTACTGTCTCTTAGCATAGTAAAATTGTCGAAATGTGATAGTATCGGCATCTTGAAACGAACAGTAAATAGCATAACCGTCAATTTTTTATCAAATAAAACCTTCTTATTGTTCTGAGATGTTATAGCTTGGCAGCATAATGATCTTCGAATCCCAAATACTTGTGGGTATTCCATAAAATATCATAGTACATTAGCTTCTGATCTGTGTTAAACTTACTGTCTTCATAACTTCCAGTTATACAGAATTGTTAGAATAGAGTTGTTAGTTTTTGTTTTAATTTATCTCGTCAATGAAATTTAAACAATTTCAGTTCAAAAAGTGAAAAATGTTGTTTTGTGAAACTGCTGCACGCAATCCTCGGTTATTCAGAATACAATTATTGTCTCTTGATCCGAGGCTTTGATTTCCAGTGTTAAAGCCAGCTTCAATTCATAGAGGTGCGAGTTCGTGACGTAACCAAAGACTACGTATGTATGGTCGGCCATATTGTTGCATTTTATTTAGTCGATTCGGCAGTCATATATGGAAGAAAAGGGTAAATACTTGGAAAGACTTTAATTTATAAGTAGAACAACACTTTTGAAATTCTTAAAGTTGTTTTTGAGGATTGTAGAGAAAGGTGGTTTTCGAACGAAGTTACAAACTATAGTTCATCTGAATGCTCTGAAGTATGGAACAATGCATTGGTGACATTGGTTGTTTAATGAATGACAGGTAAGTGTGTTGCATTCTTATACGAATATTTTTAAATCAAAGAATCGCAAATGTTTAGAGTGTATTGTGAGAATCAATTAGGAATTTTCAGAGTGGAATAATTAAGGTTTGTCAGACACATTTTAATCTGTAAAGATAATAAATTTGAAATGGTTATCTTCAATTCAACGGTCGATAATTTACCATATTGTTGTTCATAATAAAAAAATATATCCTCTTCCAAATCGACCGTTTGTGTTTGGTGTTACAAGTAACTTCAGGTCCGAAGGAATGCGGGAAAACTATCAAAGGTCACCATTCAATAGATTTATTTTTAGCTTATAGATTAACAAATGCATATTGCCAGAGAGTATAATAAAAGAACATATTAGCTGTTGCTGCAGAGGAGATATGGTTCCTTTGAATTTTAATTTCTCCTATACATTTTTCATGCTTTTCAAAAATAAATGATTGTAATTGTCAAAGATTCCATGAATGATGCCCGTATAATATGATAACAATATCTCAGAAACTCAAAAAGCTATACAGATTAAATTTGGTATACTTGCAGATTTATTATCAGAATTGCCGATGTGCATTAAATTTTGAATTAAATGTGCCAAAGAGAAGACCATTTTTTGTGCGGTTGTGTGAACACCATAACTCAAAAACGAAACGACTTAGATAAATAAAAGTGGAATTATAGTATTTTACAGTATTATATAGAACTTATTGCCAAATCTATAGATTTTTGAAAATTTTGGCTCCACAACGGGCGGGAAGGAAGGAAATCAAAATGCATAATCAGTTTCCTTCATTCGTTTTTTCTCATTACGAAGCACAAAATTCTTCATACTGAACCCCTACTATTAGAAAGCTTATGGAGTGAGGTGACAATCACGATCATATCCATATTAACCTACTCTTGCTATATATTCAGGAAATACGGAGAAATATTGAATGACATAAAAGAAACTGCTATATTACTTAAATATAAAAGAAAGTCGTATTAGTGGGATTGGGATACTCCCGTTGGTGTTCTTTGAAATCGATTAAACTTACACTCCTTAATTTCGGTACTTAATAAGAAATTCAAAGATTTCTAAGAAATTGCGCTATATTGCTGTCATTTATTTATCATACAATTATTGGCAAATCGAAATGCTCTCCTTTTTTTGGAGACTGATGGGATAGCTTGTTCTTTTAAAAAGGATTTCGGGTATGATTTACCAAGATCAACTTTTTTGGGTCTATTGCATGGTGAATTTGCTAACAGTTAATCTCATTCCAGTAGCTTGATACGAATGATAGGAGAGGAAAATACAACATGGAACCCTATCCACGACATCTGACCATGATAGAAAATATCAGATTCTGTACCGAAATAGATTCGTGTATCTTCAAAACTTGAAATAAATTTAATTAAAATCGTCTCTTTTTGTGAAATATTTTATACAATAAACACAGTTTTGCTTCTTTAAATAAAATCTTTAATCTGGCACTTTCATTGATATGGGAATTATCTCTTCTGACATTCTGCCGATTACTAAGAAACTGCTATTATGAAAAATGAAAATATCGGTATTGGATAAGTTGGATCAGATAAAGGTTTAGTTCGTTGCACTTCTATGTCACACTCGTTATTCTAAAGAATACATCGTTCTCATATTTACTATTTCATTATTTCATTTTTTACTAGATAATGATTATAAAAGCAATAAATTAGTAAAATATAAAAGCCATGTAATTGATATTTAAGAATTACTAAGAAACCTTTAACTATTTTAATCTTTAATTAACTTCCCAAACATTGGAAACAATCCTTACACCCACATATGTAAAATTATGCATCTTATTACTTTTCGGAGTGAAAGGTTTGTTTCTCTGATTAACAATCGTTGAAACGTGTTAATAAAATAAATAAAATGGCACTTCAAGATTTTGAACTTGAAAAAGAAAATACTGAAAACGTGATTTCAAAAATTCAAATCTCTGAATGAAAAGAACGAAAAAAACTTTAAATAATTCTGTAACGGTTAGTTAATTTTTTTTATTGTATAAATATTCCAATTTGTTTCGGTTCAGCTTTGAAGAATTTTTACAAACAATAAAATATTTAAAACTCATTTCTGGATCAAAATGTGTTATTCTTGGACCGAAAATGAGTATGCTGCTAATTAGAAGGTTAATTGGATAAATTAACGAGTAATTGATTAACGAGTATTCGAGTCTTCTTTGCTATGTAAATTCAATTTGAAAGCCCGAGGCAGAAACAGTGTTTGAGGAAAATACTCCTAATGACTCCCATCTCCTCTCTCTCACTTCAATTACTTACTGACCCTTTTATGAGAAATAAAAATAATTGAATTCAGTGAGTTCCTTGCAGAAGAAAAAGAATAACAAAATTTACGTATTTTGAACAAGTATTTGTTCAAAACGTTCAAGGATTAACATTGCTTGAAACCAAACGAACTTAAAATGTAGTGATATTGCACTGATTATTTTAATTCAAAATTGGTTTCTTAATCGCAGTTTTCTGTAATTTTTTTCAGTGCAAAATTGCAAAAAGGCAAAGATTGTTTGATTTCCATTGCTGTAATTAATATCTAATTATGAATGTTTTGTTTTATTTGCAAGGAAACTGAATCTTTGTCAATAACTTAATTTTTTTATGTATTTCTATTATTGTTTAGTCTAGCATACAAAAATATTAATATCTAATTTATAATATTTTTAAAAGTTACTAAAAACAATATTTTTGAAACAATCATTATGAAATCTACAGAAAAGAAATAATTCAGTTGCATTGTTAATCCCACCCTTGTTATCAAGCAACAAAAAGAATGTTTGGGGCCGGTGGTCAAGTGGCTTCGACTCTACACTAGTGGATGAATGATTGGCCCTCATCGTCAGATTTACCATTCAACAAGCCGGCATGCATACAGAAATCCAGACTCGAGTCAGGACACCGAGTCTGGATAAAAAGTGTGATCCTTGGGTGAGATCACAAATGTCTTGCCCATCAATGGCGAACAATAGCTGTCGCGAATCAATCAGGCCTATATGTATCTTGAGGGTCTTTTTTTTCCCCATCATTAACCCTTTGCCTCTAGTTTATCATTCAAGATGGTGCATCATTTTGACGTTTTATTTATTTTTCAAATTTGATTGTTAAAAACGCCTACAGAATGGTAAAAAGATGTACATTATTTCAGGTAAATTTAACTTAAAACAATTATACTAAATATTTATTTTTCGGAACAATAAATAAGCCCTTGTATTAAGTGAATAATCATGTATTGGATTACTTTTCCGAGAGTAAAGAGTTAAAACCAAAATTTGGCTTGGATGTATTGTTGTAATCATAAGATCACATAAGGGATTTTATTGAATAAAGTCGAGTTATTGTCATTCATGAGTTATTGCGTTGACATGCATTTGAAAGCACAGAGTGGTGGATGGTCAATTGTTTGACAGATTTGATTCAAAATTTGTTAAGCATCTCCATTTTAGATGCTAAACCTCCTATGTACTAAATCTTATCAACCTAGCTCTTTCCGTTTTGTAATTATTGAGTTTACTTGTGCTTATACAGCCAGACAGATAAACTTCATGTGAATGGGTTTTGATATAAATCAATAAATTTGGTCTAAAATTCATATACATAATTTCATCTGTCAAACTCAAAATCTTCCTGAGTTGTCCTGTTCACCGGCAGACAAACATTATGCCAGAAATGTGTTGTTCAAACTCGGGGAGGTCTGAAATGTGGAGATTCGTCAGAATCTTGAGTTCGAATTTTTTTGTTCATTCTTATACTTTCTCTATATTTCATATATGAAAAACTAAAAACGGAAACTCCGGCCGGCATCCTGGCATAGGGGTAGCGCACCTTCCCCATAATCTGGGAGTTCCGGTTCGGGCATGGTTGTTTTTCTGTGTTATATCTGAGGTGTGCAAATGCCTCCCCCCTCTGTAAAAAAGAGTTGTGCAAGCAAATGTGACGCATGACGTAGTGGTAGCTAAGTCGTACTCTTGGCCCTAGTTGGCGCTACTGTAAAAACAAGTGATGCTCTCTCGGCTTAAATCGCTGACAGATAACTGTTAGCGGGCTTGTAAAATGTCATAAGTCACAAAAACAACAGGAAACTCCGACCCCATAAGAAGGCTAATTCAGTGGCTGTTTACAAACATTTTCTAGTAGATATTCTTTCATTAGCCACACAACCAAATCCTTGTCCCCTTTGATTTTCGTATCTGTCTTTCGTATCTGGACAACGAACTGTGAATAAAACACATTTTTATCACCTGATGATAAACAGCATTGATCTGCGACACAAAAATACAAAATTTTGTACCTTGTCATAACAATTATCTGAACATTGATAATAATTATATTTAATACATTACAACCTAAGACAGGTGCCTTAATTAACTCACTGCGTACATTTTCATACTTAGAATTTATTAAGTGGAAATGCAGTTTTTTTAATTGTTTGTTGCTGCCGTAGGAATAAAGCTTCCCATGCATGTTTAAAATTATCACAATTTTACACAATTTTCTCTCGAAATCTCTTATATGCTTAATGTAATTTGCTTATTATGTCTTTTCTCTTTCCAAAACAAATGACGGCTGCAACAAGAACTATAGATACAGTCACATTTACCTTAAAAAATTAAAGTGTGATAATTAACAAAAGATTAGCATCGTCAGTAATCTAAAACATTGTGATAATGAACAAAATATTGGTATCGCATATTTTAAATTAACATATACGCTCACACCATTATCAAAATAAAAATTCCCTCAAATTCATGAAAAAAAGTTTCTTACAGTATAAATAGCTGATCCTAACAGAAACAAAGTTTTTAACAGATTGGTATATGAAAGACGTACAAAAATGTCAGCTGCTATAGCCGTTATTGAAGCGAACAAAGGACGATTTATGCAAAGCATGAATTTATGTAATATCTAGTTGTACAACATTTTTGTTATATTTCAATGAATTAAGAAATAATGTCTGTAATATTGTTTTTTTTTATTATAAACGAAAGCATTCTGAATGACCACAGTCATTATTTCTCCGCTTCTCTTCAAAAATTAGATGGCTATAGCAGTTATATAAAGTGATGGGTTGACAATAAATATGTTTGTTCCATTACATTTCGTAGTTCCATTGATTTGTCAACGGGACTTGTATACTAAATACTTAAATAAATAAGTTACTTCGGTGGAATATTAAGTTTTCTAACTTATAAATGCGTGCTTGTGAAAGTACATACTTACAAACTCAAAGAGTCAAGTAGCGTGTAGAAGTTCTGTAGTCGTAGGTAAAACCGTCTGGAAAGACTGGAAGAATAAGCGCTTCTGTAGAAAATGTTACCCTGGCATCGGACTGACTGCGTGAAAGTTTTGTTTTGTGGTACACGAATATGGATCTATTAAATCCAGAAATCCCTTAGGAGAGCATTCTATCACCTCAAGGTACCTTTAGAGAAGATACTTCTTTAGAAATGAATAAAATGATTGCCGAAATTCGAGGTAGTGTTATATATAAATTCTAATTTCTGTTTCTGGGAAATTACAGTTTAACCTTGCCCTGTTTTATATTTTATTATTATTGTTTAATTTTAAATATTTATCCAATTTTATTCAATTAAACTTAATAACAATTGTTCATATTTAATTTCAGCACAATTTTAAAAAATAATAGCTTTTATAGAAACCTCATCAGTATTTTATTCAAAAGATCTTTTTAAAATGATCTACTAAATCTTTGTTCAAAATGCAATAAATCACTTACTTTAGGAGTAAAATATAATAGTCGATTAATAAATTTCATCAACATTTCATTGTTAATTTATTATTTTATTATGCTTATAGTGTCAGACACTATTAATCACTTCGAAAATATTTTAAAATTTGAAAAATTAAGCTTTTAAATAATTTAAAAGCAGTCAAATAGTAATTAATCACATTTGCTACAGTAATTTTTCTTGAGGTATAACTATATTGCATATTTCTTTTTTTTAATTTGTTTCGTAGAGCATATAATAATTAAATTCCTATCCTTGAATAGATTTTTATATTTAACACCAATTTATAACAAAAGATGAAACTAAAATGACTTTGACAATTTCTATTTTAGATTTTTTTTTCTTTTTAGAGAAGTTTGTAAAAAATATCTTTAATTTGATTTCTTTTGAATTTATTAAGTTTGGTTGACGTGTAAATTAATTCTAATTAAATCCCTGATTAATCGAATTTATTAAAAATTAAATCGTAAAAATAAATTCTCAAAATATTGGAAGCTCATAGTAAAGAATGATCGCTTGATACGCAACGATGATATAAAAAATTGACATTTAACTAAATCGAAATGGATAATGATCAAGTCAAAATAACATACTAACAAAGCATTGGCAATTAAAATATCAGTGTATTTCATTTTTAATAAAAAGCTGTAAATAATTTTTACAGAACTTTTTGTCAAAAGATTAAAACATTTTAATTAATCCATTTCCATTTAAAAATTTGAAGTCAAAATTAATGCTAAACCATTTCCCCCATATTTTTACGTTTATTTAAACAAATTTAAGAAACCGCAAATGAAAAATAAGAATCAGTGTTTTCATTATTAGATTGAAACTTATTGGTTCTGATTTATTTATAGCGCACATGCTAATTAAAGACACGATTTATTATGCACGAAGATATGCTTTATTATACATGAAGATGCACTTCATTGTACTTATATAATACTACTTGTTCTGAATGAAACTTGATGCATATTTGATGCGCACGATTGATGATAGAAAACCTTGTTAAGATGCTACAAAATTCAATTAAAATAACTTGGGTTCATTTAGAATCGTGTGCAGAATAATATAGTTTGTCAGCATTAGAGAACAGCTACATTATTCTGAGGAAATGAAATTAGAATGTGTAATACAATATATATAGTATAAATTTGTCTGTGAGAATTAAAAGGAAAGTACTGGCTGCGTTATGATAATAAAATTTGCAGGAAGGCTTCATCGAAGAAACTATTTTGTTTCTGGAAAGTGTTATGCAATATTCCATGTTATAATTAATTAAATAGAATTATTTATCGCATCTAGGCCACGGTAGCTTAGTTATAAGGTTTCAAGTTTCGAATACTACAGGTTCGAGGACCGAATCCACCAAAGAACCATCTTGAAAGTGGGTATGGAGCCCGTTGAATTCGTTGAGGCCAAATGTCCTCCAGTTGGTGTGGCACGGAAGTTTGGAGGTGCTAGTTCAGATTTCATCCTCGTCATCTGTGATTCAAAATATCGAGGTCCGTGCCAAAAAAACCTTAGTGTAGCTTTAAAATGGGGAATTAATATAACTAAACTACTTCTCATTGAATGAGAATAACCTTATAGAACTATAAAACTTAAATATTCAGAAAGGTTTTCTACAGTTATAAATTGGGCATTCATAACAATAGAAAATTTTTAATTATATAATGAATAAATGTTAAACTCAACTGTTAATGTTATACCCAAATGTTATTCTCTAACTTTCAGTATGATATTGCCAATCCTAAGTAGTATTGCCTTTAAAAAATCCCATCTTTTTTCTAAACTCTGCAGATGCGAATCTGATATATAGCCTATTTTCTGCTGTGTCGCATGATTTTGGAGAGCCAGTGTCTTAATCTCTTATTAAATAGTTGCATATAAATAACAATTCATTTCATTTCTAGAGACGTCGTGGCAGTGAGATGAGACAAGTGAGATATAATTGCCTGAGCGCCAATCTTCAGAAGCACCATGCAAACAAAACATTAGCTCGTTTCTGTTACTTTTTAAAGTCAAATATCTTCGATGCTATATAAAATATCGTATGTCAAAAAGCTACGCACCGCAAAATGTATGAAACAAATGTTGAAACACTAGCGGCATTTGGGGCATTTGGTCCTTTGTAACAAAAAAACAAAAATTGCATATGGCATACAACATATTAAGAATTGATATAGTTAACCTATACAAGTGTTTGGCATGAATAAAATATTTTGAAAATTTGACATAAGGCATATTGATATAACAGAACATTATAATGAGTGTTCGAAAATTAATATTATTCCCCTGATGCTATTTATTAAAACCAGTGAAGGCGAATGGGACGAAAAGTTTTATTTGGTCTCGGACGCTACTTGCTCTCGCTACATCACCGTTTATTCCAGAAACATTTTCTAAGATTGTCTCGAGATTACGAATTTAAAAGAACCGTTATTTGAATAGTTAATGACAAAAAAATCATTTTTTAAAATGTTTCATAATGTTTTGAAAACGACATAAATTTGAAATTAAATTACTTTCTTTCAAAATGTAGAAAAAAATGATGTATTGATGCTAAATTGGATCGCAATTATTTCTAGTTTCACTTATTTGCGACAAATGCTTTTTTTTCACATGTTTCATAGATACACGTTAAACGCAATTAAATTCCAAAAACTCTCCGAATTTATTATAAATACAGAATTTTATGTGCGAAAAATTTAAAAAAATATTTCACGATTTCTTAATCATAAAATTATATTCTGCTTGTATTAAGAAATGTCTTATTTGCTAAAAAAGTCAATACAAATTTAAGATTGAACATCTTTCTGCAAACTATCCAATTACAGTTTCAAAAGTTCTAGAAATACTTTTATCATTAGTTTCAGAATAATTAATCTTAGTTAAATTATAATAATTTAGGATATACTTTAAATTAACATGAAGCATATATAAATATACATTCTATATAATTATTTCAAACGGTAAAAAAAATTATTCAACAACTGAATCTAACGAAATATGTCGTGGATAGAAATAAAATTGATTATTAACATTATATCTTGCATACAGTTTAAATAGAACATATCAAATTAATTTAAATTAGAATGTTTTTATGATTAATTAGTTTAAGGAAAGAATACTTTACAGGATAGTTGGTTGCGCAATAGTAATAATAAATATTCTATCGATTGTTTGTAGGGGGAAAAAACTTTCAGACAATTCCAATAATCATTTGCAAAGAAATCCGTTTATGAAAGTGCACTCATCTCTCAAATTATATGGTTAACTTTTTTTCAGTGTTATATTGGAACCTTACCATTTGACTCTCGAGATATCTAGTAATACAATGGAAATCATTTGTTTTGCATTTTGTCGTATTATAATTGCCATGACTTTATGGCGTCTTACGGATAGTCTATTGCTGAAAAGCATTGTTTTAGGGTGGTTTCTGCGTGTTCTTGCAATAACATTTCGTTACATGATGCCTCTTCAATCTAAAAAACTTCGCTCTGCCCCTAATTAATGAGCTGTTTAGATTCATATTATCAATATATGTAGGCAATTCAAATAAAAAAACAAATATATTTTTTTTCAAACCATCATGAATTTAAAATAAAAACGTATTTCTTCCTGATCTCAGTTTTAAAAAAAATTGCTTATTGTGATATATTCGTAGGAATTAAAAATTATTATAAACCATTAACTACTTTTCAAGGCAATTCAGCAACAAATAATTAAAAAAATATAAGCAGTATAAATTTGTAAAACCCTTAAAGATACCATTAATATTTAGTTTTCCCTTGATATTGTAGTAAAAAAAAATTATTTCTGTCTTATATTTTTTCTAATACCTAGCTACAATCAAGATATATATGTTTCTCCAAGATATATATTTTCAAGATATATTCAAGGTATATAGATATATTTCAAGATGATAAAAAATTATAAGATATAAATATTTTTTTTCCAAGCTATAAATATTTTAATACATTCCAAAGCTACGTCGAATCGTGCCAATCATACACGAGGATTAAATGTATCCGTGATGATGGGGAGTATAAAAAAATCTTTCGCTTTCGACCTTGAGGGAAAACAAACAAATCTGATGTATCTTGGAAATTCTTGGGAAGCGAAGAAAAAAAACTCTTTGAGAGAAAACAACAGCAATTGGCAATCAGCGCCCTGTTTCCACTTCGATATATCCAAGTCCATTAGCGAAATGATTAAATGCTGACTTCGAATTTCGCCTTTTCTGTATTTTTTTAAGTTATAAAAAAATTCTGACAGTTATTTTTATTCTATCAGTTATTCTGAAATTTTTTTTAGAAAACTGCTTAAATTTATTATTTTTATAATTATTTTATGAATTTTCCACAAAAATCAATTTGATTTATCTCTCAAAGAAATTTGGAAACAAATAAAAAATAAAGTCATCCTTCACCGAATAACTTTTCCTCTCTCCACAAATTCTTATTTTGAACTTCAAGCTGTAAAAATCCCCAAACTCCGAGACTTAAATATTTAATAACCTCCCAACGCTTTCTTATGCTCGTCTAAGCCAAACAGCGGGATTATATATCCACACGAAGGAGAAAAAAAATTTGAAAAAAAAAACCCCGAAGTTTTTCATTTTTGAATCTACCTTGGAAAAAAATAACTACTCCTTGGCACTTTTAACAAAAGAAGCTTAAAAAAAGACAGCAAGAAAGTTATACGAGTGGGAGGGAAAAAGTCTACTATTGCTTAAACAGTAGTAGGAGTTTTAGGTACCTTGTTCTATTTCCTTGTTTACTGGCACTTTGAAGCTATAAAATGGGGTGGTAATACTTTCCACTGATATTAGGATTTATCTATTTGATTTAATTTATCCGTTTAATATTTCAAGATATTTTAAACAGAACTTTTAGTTCTTTATTTACTATGCATATTATTTGTTGAATTTTCCATTTTTGAATCTACCCTGTTCAGAAGCAAAAATAAGTTCCTCTTGCCATTTTTAGCAAAAGGAAAAAAAAAAAGTGTGCTAGAAAGTGGTAGGCGTGAGAAAATTTCTACAGCTCAAAAAACTTGTGTAAAAGTTTTAGGCATCTTTTTGCATGACTCGGTTTACTTGTATATTAAGACAAAATGTTATGGTGTAACTTTTCATCTGAGAGATTAGATAAGATACACATATTTTTATTAGATTTAGCATGTTAATATTTCAGAAAATTTAAAACAAAATTATTACTTTTATTCTTTTTAGTTGTTTTTAATAAGATTTATAGTTGATATTAGTCTTAAATTTTTCAATAGATTATTTCTTAAATATTTAATAAAAATTAAAATACTATTCATCTCATCAATAACAAACTTTATATGAAAATTTTTTCCACGAAAATGATTTCAATTCATATTTCCAGTTTCACAAATCTGTCAGCTAATGAAACTTAAATACATAAATACTTTCACTTCGGTTCTAACCTCTTGTAAGTAATCCTGCCAGGAATTAAATGTATGTATGATACGAAAACAACTGGAAGCTCTAAACTCTGAAATCTAAAGTGGGGAAAAATAAACAAAAATAGCTACTACTTGACACCATTTATCCCTACTATATATCGTGTAGCCATTTGGCTATAAGTTTTAATTTCCATTTATAAGCTTCACGAGAATGTTACAAAAGGCAAAAACGAGTGTTTTTTCGAAATTCTTTTTTAAATGCTTTTAGATAAATATTTATAGATAATATGTGGCAGTAACAGTACTGAAATTAGATTTAAACTGGAAAAATAGCAAGATTAAAGTTGTATAAATAATTTTACCATTAAAAAATCATTTTTTTTTTACATTGTACAAAGATATTGGTAAAAAATTATTTTTTTTATTAAGGTATTATTATAATGTGATTTGTGTCACTGGGATATTATTTAATTCATAACGTAGCCATTTGGGACATTTTTAATTTTTTTAAAAAATTCCCACAAAAAGTCAAATTAAAAAAAATTGTTCTAATTTATATGCAATTATTCAAAACGCATATATTTCTTTTGCAACAAATAAAAATCAAATAAAAATTCTTGAATTTTAGGGTTAAGGAAAGGAGGAAAGAATCTGTACTAGAAATGGTATAAACGAAAACAAAATCCTATAAGGTAGTAGGACTAGGTATCTGGTTCCATTTCATTGCATCTTCCAAGATTTATTCGTAATATCTTGCATATATTTACCACCGAAGGCAAATGAGAAATTTGATTCAGCTCCTCAAATTAAGTTAGATATGATATTAAACAAGAATATTAATTTCTTTATTTTTGCTTACTTTTTAAATATATTACAATTTTTAATGTTTTCACATTAAATTGCTCAGAGAATATTTCTCAAATGTCTGAGCAACAAATCAGCCTAAATTTTACTAGTAAAGGGTAATTGTATAAAGTTTCCATTGAAACGCATCAATCTTCCCTCCGAAATACATTCGAATGGAGGGGCAACAATTTCAAAGAAAATATTTTCATTTCTCCCTACTATTTCTATTGATCTTAAGTTTCAAGATATAAGATTCCCCTAAATCATCGATTTAAATATTTAAATACCTACCCAACCCTTATACGCTCATCTAAATCTGCCAGCCTATACATCCAAATAATGATAATAGACAGCGAGTTCTGACTTTTACATTTAAAAAATGAATATAAATAGCTGTTTCTTGATATCCTTAAGGAAAGGAGTAAAGAGGCACTGCGGAAAGTTTATAGCATCTTCAAAAGAACAGCGACTGCAGGATAGACTCGAAAGGATAGACTCAAATGCATCCTTTTCCATTCTGCAAAATGGTAGATGTTCCGTAACATTTCATATTTCTTTATTTTTTGAGATATATAAGATTCATCTATATAATTTAAAGTATCAGATTAAGGTTTGGTAAAATTTTAAACAATGTCTCTTTTTCTTGCTTGTTTTTATTTATTCATAAAATTTTAAATGCCACTTTTCTTAAATTCAATAACATATTAAGTCTATATTCATTAAATATTTAAGAATGAAATCTTAAAAACAATTTACATTTTACTGACAAATAATAAATTATAAATTCTCCGCAGAATAAAAACGAATGTTTTACTCAAAAAAAAATTTACTTAGAAAAAAAACTAGTAATATCCACAATAAACTTTTCATTTCTTTCTCTACCATTTCTTCTCATTTTAGACTTCAAGGTTCGAAAATCCCCAAACTCAAAGACTTAAATATTTAAATACCCTTCTTTCCCTCCCCAGCGTCTAAGCTCGTCTAAGCTAGCCAGCCAGTCGGGGATTATATATCCATATGATGCAAAAAAAGGGCAAGGAGTTTTCCACTTTAGAATCTACCTTGAGAAAAAAATAAACAAAAATAACTACTTCTTGACACTTTTAAGGAAAAGAGGAAAGAATCAGTGCGAAAAAGTGATAGCAGCGGAAAAAAGTCTACGATTGCAGAAACAGAAGGAGTCGGAGGTTTAGATACCTGGTTCCACTTCATTGCATCCGATCCCATTGAGAAGGACAGAAGATGCTGACGTCGCTTTTCTCATCGATTCATCGACCTCTTTCTTGCAACCCGAAAGCAAACATTATCTCTTTCTCTGAGAGAATCTCTTTATTCGTTATTTCCCTATCCTTCACGTTTATCGGGCACGTTAAGGAATTCCTTTTTTCCATTCCCGAAATCCACTGACCACATTTGTTATCAGACTCCCCAAACCTCACCGAAGAAGAAAAAGCAGACCATTCTCCTCTTTAGAAGAGACGGGAAATAGAATTTAATTGTTTTTTGATTTCCCAGGCAAATATCCATTTCCTAGAGGATAGGCTCTTTCTTGCTGAATATGGGAAACATTGTTTGGGGAAGAGTAACAAAGTTTCTTAATGGATGCTGACATAATTAGAGAATGTACGGATGGTTTTTTTAAATATTGTAATGATTTTTAAGTGCAGTATCTAAACCCTATACA
>JAPMOR010112290.1:182367-219509 GCA_026543865.1 Argiope aurantia
TTTAAATATTGTAATGATTTTTAAGTGCAGTATCTAAACCCTATACAATTTCTAGTGACGTAATCGGGTACGGATGATTTTTTAAATATTTTAATGATTTTTAAGTTCAGTATCTAAACCCTATGCAGTTTCTAGTGACTGTAATCTTGTTAGAACAAATAATTCCTTTATAAATTATAATGTTTAGAACACAAGAAAGTTTTTATCAGTTTTGATTTCGAAGCTATGATTATATCATTTTAAATTATTGCGAAATTCTTTAATTGACTGCGGTAGCCTCGTAGAAAAAAAATATATTAATCCTTGACGTGTTCTCATTGGCTACTCCTGAATATACAGGATGCTTATTTTAAAAGCGGCCAAATGACAAATTTTTAAATCTTAAGAGATAAATGTATGAATATATATTTTCAGTTGGAAAAATCTCTAAAGGACGTAACAAATTACATCATGCTGTTTGATTCAATAAATAAATTGCTGAAACACTTATGATGTTTAAACTCGAATAGATTCCATTAATCAAAGTCATAAAATAGGCTTGAAGCATCCACATTTTAATTGAAAAAAATTGCGCAGTTCAGTATTAAAATTATGAAATCTATGGAGCTTTGAATTTCATTACTTTTAACCATCAACAACCGATTGAGGAAGTGATGGGAATTTATTGATAAATAATATTCCGCGTGCCACTAAAATGTTTAAAATAATGATATTCAAAACTTCTAATTCGATCAAATTTAGTCATAAAAGTATGGAACCTTTTTTGTTGCGTAAGATATTAATGAGTCAAGAATATTTTATTAACTATGACTAACAGAACCGGGTGACTTTTTTATAATGCACACACATGTTATTTTTCAGAATCACATTTATTGACTCAATGTAAATTATAATCCTTCATGTAATTTAAAGCAGTTTTCTTTTTGTAAATATAACTATCTTTAATGGTTTAGAAATTACATTTTGAGCCATCATTGGAGTGACACTTTGGATTATTGTTCCTGAATTATTTTGAATTTCCAAAAATGCAATTAAATGCTGTAAAGAAGTAGTGAACTTCTTGGCATTTATCGTTTTCCCTTTATTTATTTACCTCTGAAAAGGAAACTAACGTAACCACAGAAAGGAAGTTAATCCTTCATCACTGTGATCCTGCAGTTTTTTTTGTTTCTTGTCTAGTTTTTTTTTTTTTTCCATGGAGAATTGTTTTTTATTATTATTGTTATGCGAAAGATTATCCACAAATTAAAGCAAAAACCTTTGATATTTATTATTATAGGTTTAGAACAAATCAAAATAACTATTATTGCTTGCCAGCGTGTGATGGATTGCATAAAAGACATCTAAAATATTTTTAAGTACCCAGTAAGTGAAAACTGAAATGACTTATTATGTTTTATATACGACATTCAGTTTATTATTTAACACTAATATTCAGAGAGATTTAAAGGTATTTCGTAGCATTTTAATACTTCGATTTTTCACATTTTCATAAAAAATCGATAATTAAGGTGCATAAAAAAATGGGGTAAAACAGAACAAATATAAGAAAATACGCTTTTTGTTTACAATGAAATGAATGAACGAAACTCATAATTTAATGATGCCGTATCTTCGAAAATATATTAAATATTTAAAAAAGTATTTTTTTAATGAATTTTGATGAGAAATGAATAATGAATGTTCAGGTCATCATGCTTAGAAGTAAACATCCTATAGATCAATAATAAAAAGGAATAATGACAAAGCCATAAATATTTTTGAAAGCTTTCGAAATCTAAATTCATAAATATATATATATTTTCTGAATTTGGCCACAAATATCATGAGAAATATTTTAGTGAAGGTTTAGGAAAAATTACTTTTTATTCATTTATTAAAAGCTGTGTCCAAGGATAGAAAAGATTTTTTTTATTTTTACATAAAAACTCCTATTGAATAAAAATATTATAGATATTTAAAATAACTTTATTTATCTCCGCGTTGTCTTCACATGTTTAATTAAAATCTGTGCAAAATTTGAATTTTTATAAAATCTTAAACAGTTTTGTTCCCAGAGATATTCTAATGAAAAATAAAGTTGCAAACGTTATTTAAATTTTTTTTGTTTTATAATAAATTATATAACTTTTTTTCAGTAAAAATAATTTTAAAATAATTATTTTTACATATGTGTTGATAATCCATGGGGTGGTTATATAGAATGATTTTATTTTGACGAATATAACACTAACACCTGTAGTAGTCAATAATTGATTTGATATTGACAACTGTAACTTTTGTAATATTTGTTATGAGCGTATCAAATTCTTTTCAAATATACTTTCAAAAAATATATAAATTAATTAAAAAGTTAATTTTTTTTATAATTAAAAGGAATACAAATATTTTCAGCCAGGTATATCATCTGATGTAAAAGAAAAGGGAATTCAACGAGTGTTTTCATAAGTATCTAAATTATGGAAAAAAGGCATTTTTGTAAAATAACTCGAAAATGCGTGTTTGGAAGACTAAAATTCTTTTAAAAATAACCAATATAACTTTCCAAAAAAAAGGCAAAAAAAATCCTATCTATCCCTAATTTGGAATTTAAACAGAAACTTTATCATGTTTCATTGAAGCAAAATCTTTAGTGTAACTATTAAAAAATTCTCAAATAATAATATGGTTTAAAAATAGTTTAAATAATTTATCATTATTATCCTTTCAGATCTAAACGTGAAATAATTACTTCCAAGATTGAATTTTTTTAATGCTTATGATCTAACTTCCAATGCACGGAAAATATAATTTTGAATTATATTAAATTCGAGATTAACTTAAAAATGACATTCTTATTTTAGAAATGTTATTCTAATTTCTGAAATATAATTCGTTCTGCTTGAAATTACTATAAAGAACCAGCATCTATGGCGAAATTAGATAAACTATTAAATACTATTCTTTATGATTAAAAAAGATAAGTACATTAGTAACTATATAATTAAAAGTAAGATTACAGTCTCAAATAAAGAATACAATTAATAAGCTAATGATAAGTTATCAAACATAATGATCGAAATAATGACTTGCTATTTATAGTTAATAATACACAAATTAGATAAATGTCAATTTCCATCACAATTACTGAAAACATCCTAATTACAGTGATTAGTGATTAGCTCAGCTACGAATTCACAGATAAGTTCGTTTTCTGTTGAGGATAATAAATCTTTCACCTCTTCAATGTCAACACACTATAAGAAGATAACAGGACGTGTCTCAGGAGGCCAGGTTGATATAAAACACCAGAGAGTGATGATTACGCTAAACAAATATTCTTGTGCAGAGTGCCGACAGAAAAGCTTTTATGTCACATATATGTAATTACCAGAATTCATTTAATCTTTATAAAAAGGTTTTGTTGCTTTGTTTAGACATCAGATATCATTTCGCTTTCTGTTTGACGCGGGGTTTGTTTTATGATCTGCAAATCTTTTGTATAAAAAGAAATCTGTTCAATTTTTTTTGTTTGTTTCTTTAGAAACATAACTACTTTTTTTTTGTTAATAAATCTTCTTCAGTTTAACCCCTTTCTGTCTATTTGTGTATATTTTAAAAGGAACAGGAATTGTATACTCTTTGATCAACTTTTTGACTTCGTTCCCAAATCTATATATTTATTACTAGCTGAATTTAAATAATGCCAAATTTTATAAGATTTCAAATTTTTGAAAGGTCTGTTTAATAAATTTGTTAATGGAGCTTGCAAATCAATAAAGTCTGTATTTGAATACGACAACTCAAAAACGCTCTGAGCTAAATGAATGAAATTTGGCACGAGATGTCTGGTACAAGTGCCCGAGTACAAGTGATCACAACGATTACAAAACGTAAAAAGCTAGATCTATAAAATAAGGGACACAGATTTAACATCTTAATTGTAGATATATATCAAATCTGGAATCAAGTTTGTTACACAGTTGCCACTGTTTATCAGTTTGTACTTTCACAATAATGTAACATGTAAATGTAATGACTCAAAATCACAAATATTTTAAATTTAGTTTGTGATTTTGTGACAACAATTGTAGTTATATGTCAAATTCTGTTTCTAATCGGTCGGGAAAAAAGTTGGCCAAAAAACACATATAGTGTTTTGGAACTTTGATATTTACCACATTCTAATCGCCCATCATACTCTAATAAACTTTTTCATAACTAATGTTCATCAAAGACATATGGTTAACAATACATAAGTACATCTTTAAGAATAAACGAGAAATTTTCAGGGGGACAATTCCCTCCAGTTTCCTATGTTGAATATCCTATAAACAATCATATCATCCAAACTACAAGTACTTAAGACTTTTTACAGATTATCTGATATTTATTTATATTAACTCATCAATAATGTGAAATTTGAAAAAAAAATGTCTTCCTCTCGGTAGTCTGTTAAAGAAGTTAAAAAAAAACATAACTTTTGGTGTGGATAGCAAAAGAATGCTAATATTTATCTACGAATTTATTCTAGTTGTGCATAAAAATAGCCGAAACAGTAATGTATAACTTTCTAAAACCTATGTTGTATAGACACTGCCATAAGTTATAAGCCAATTAAATAAAGAAAGTAAAAATTTATTCATAAAATAAAAAATAATAATAAATAAATGGCTTCATCGTCCAATTTACAAGGCGCCAATTATAAAATGAAGTGCTCAGTTACACTTTAAGAAACGAAGAAATATTGTGTCCCAAGAAACAAATATTTTCGACCACAGACACTGTTGAAATATTTATCAAACCAGAAAAGAATAGCCCTTGAATTGCTTCTCACAATCCTTCCGCTTTGCTAATATTGGATTCTTCTCTTCATGCTTCTGTGCAGTAGATTGTTAGAATGCTTAAATTCAAAGATTTTTTATCTCCGGGTATTGCTGAAGACAAAGGTATATAGTTATTTAATAATCTGGAAGTACCAGATTAATCTTAAAATATTAACACAGAGAATTGAGTAATATTTAATTAAAAGTTTGAAAAATTACAAAACAAAATAAGAAAGAGGGAAATCTGAATACATTTTGTTCATTTTTCTATTGTTTCAATTCTTTTCTTTATTCAAAATCTGTTATTTGCGCTTGTTGTAACTATTATTTTCAGTTATTTTTATGTTCCAGGTTATGTAGGAGGTTTTGTTCGTAAGTATTCTGTGCTTGCGCTTTGACTTCTGTGGCTGTTACACATTAGAAGAGTATATTTGATTTGATGTCTTCATCGAATATTATCTACTATAAAATGCATATTTTTTTTAATTTCCATGGCAATTATTGATCAAATAATCGATTAATGACAAATAAATACTGTCTGTTTTCACATACGAAAAACGTTCTACTCTGTTGCATAAGCCCCAAACGGTTTTAATTTCATCAAAATAAAGGTGAGATGATAAATAGAGAATGAGATGCTTATTTTTTAGCAAGAAATGTTTATTAACACTACACAAGCAAGATAATATTAGAAAAATGCTGGAGCGGTTTTTTAAATGTTACACTTATCCTCCAGAAAAAAATTAGAGAACTCCTTACATGGCATTATCGTACAATAATTAACAAAACTGTCAAAATAATCATTAAAATATGAACCTTTGCAGTGAATACATTTTTACTGAATCTACCGTATGAACCTTGGCGAGATTTTTGGCGATTAATCACTAGCATACAGTTAATAGTATCTCAAAATCGAATTTGTGTTTTAGACTTTTTATTTCAAACGATTGAAACCAAAGTTTGGTACAGAAGTACAATTGTAGTCACAAATTCACATGCCATCTTTGATATATTTAAGTCATTGCGATTTGAGTTATCAAGTTTACATGCTTCTGAATGTACAGACAAATAGATGCCAATAACTTGTTTGATTTGTCCCAAAATTTGATGTTTCTGCACCATAGAAGTTAACTCTGTGTATTGAATTTTATCCTTTAAGCTGTCTTCCTATTGTAGTTATCGTGTCAATTTATATTCGAACAGCCGGGCAGATAGACTTCCTCTGAATGGAGTATGCTCAAAACGTGGTAGAAATCTACAAATTGGGTGTACAGATCATACTCCAAATTTCATCTGTCTACTTCAGAGCTTTTTCATTTATCTTTGTCACAGATAGATAAATAGACATAATGGCAAAAATGGGTTTTTTGAATTAGGGAAGGTCTAAAAGTTGGAGACTCATCAAAATCTCGAATTTGAATTTGTTCACAATTACAATACTTCCCCTATACTTCGTATACAAACAAGCAAAAATAAAAACCAACGTCGGAAAATATTCGATAAAATAAAATCTCACTTAACACAGAACTCCAGAAACACACTCATCTTACTCGCTGCTTAGCACTTCTCTGCGAAGTAAATTCTTCCAAAAGTGTTAAGCACTATTTTGAAAAGAATAGTACCCAGTGTAAACACACAGTTATAATTAGACATTAGAAAAACTATTCTGAACTTGAAAGAACTCATTTTTGAGACACCAAAACTCATCACGGAATCAAGAGCTATTAAAATAATTGCGTTCTGAACCGATTCTTCTTTCTACTATGAACGGCGTGTATACGAGCCATGTGTTTGTTTATCCCTTGGTGTGAGAATGTACTGAACTTCCTAATTAGATGATATATCCTATTTCGGATATTTATTGTTAATTCCTATAATAATAAAAAGGCATTTGAGATATTAAAATGTTTCTAAGCAGTTTCTGAATTTTAAATCATTTAAAACTTTTATTTAATTGTAAATTTCAAGCTAAGATTTTAAAACAAACTTTATTCGGTAATTCGTAATCAGATGCGTCATTGTATGAATATAGGTTTAAATCAAAATTCCTGCTGCTGATCAATGTGAAATTAGAAGAGGATAATCTGATTCAGGTGTCGTCCTCGTCATTTGAAGAAAATTCAAAATTACAAGAGTCGTCTTAGGATAACCAACAAGTAATTATAAAACGGGACGATAATTCAACATTTAAGCTACTATTCTATAGCATTAATATTCTTGCCCAGTTAAAATTTCAAAAAGACCTCATAAATTAGGGCAAAAAATTCAGTGCTTTGTGTAAGTAAACGATTTTTGAAAGATTTATATTTCTCCCAAATGCAGTTGAATTACAGAAGCCTGGATAAGAGTTGATTCTTTCAGGTAAGTTTACTTTAGTTATATTAACAACCCGTTTGAAAGCAACATTAAGGCTATTTTGGGACGGACCTCGTAATTTTGAACCGCGTTCAGATGACGAGGACAGTACCTGTACTGGCACCCCCTTCTTCATACCACGCCCCACCAGCGGGAAGACGTTTGGCTCTGTCGGATTTAACATGAAACCAGAGCCGCTTACACGATGGCTCTTCGGTGGAATCGAGTCTCGAACTTGAAACCCTCCGGATCCGAAACAGAAACCCTAGTCACCACGCCACCGTGGCCCTGCTTTGAGGGAAGAGTGCAGGGTGTTTGTTCTAAGCCCTATTCAGCCGAAAATTTAAGATCAATCTTGCAGATGGTGTTTATGCACGGTAAATGAACGAGGATCGTATTTCCTACCATTGATGTGGAAATTTGTAAGGCTATTGAGTACTAATATTTCGCCCTCGTTGTTTTGCCATAGTTCAAAATTAATCCACATGTAGCTTCGAAATTATGTTACTCAAACGCTGATTGCATTGCGTAAAAATTGATATTGATCAAACTAAACCAGCTTTATATAGATGCAGATAAAATTTTGTAATGTATAACTCATATTTGCTAAATGGGGCAATTTTT
This sequence comes from Argiope aurantia, assembly GCA_026543865.1. NCBI lineage: Eukaryota > Metazoa > Arthropoda > Arachnida > Araneae > Araneidae > Argiope > Argiope aurantia. Next base: position 190,152 of record JAPMOR010112290.1, read on the forward strand.
CTTGGAGAAGTAATCTTCTCTCAACACTAAGTAGTAAATATTTGCTAGTTATATGAAAATTGTTTTTTGCAGCTAATTTACAAAAATAGCGTCATCTTTGCAATATTTCTTTAAAATGGAAAGCAATTAGTTAGTAATTAATTACTACAATGAATGATTTTCCACGAATTAAGACTTAAAATCAAGTACAAAAAGATTTCTCACTATGTTTATTTAGATAATGATGTATTCATTTTATGATAATATTCTATAAATATCTGAATTCAAATCTTACTTAAATTTAAAATCTGATTTTGCAGTAAAAATATAAAAATTATTTCACTAAATATATCGTTATCAAAATGAATTCATTGTAATAACATATATTTTGTATAAATAAATAAATTCTATGCAAAATGTGACCTAAAATTTCGGTGACACTTTCTAAACATTCGATGTTTAATTGCATTTCATTTAAAAATAATTTTATGTTTTATTTTCTGACACTTTATTTTCTGCCTGGTTAAATTGGATTATTTATAATGCAGGGAAGCATGAAAGAATAAAACACAACTTCAAAAATAGATTTCGCATCCAATTTCAAAGATGTATATTTCATTTGAAAAAGATCTTTGTCTCCTGTAAAACGTAACATCAGAAAACATCCTAAAGAAAACAACTTTTGATAATAGAGAATCTTCCAAATTTACGAAAAATGCACGTTTATTATAATAAGGAGAAACAACGGGTTATTTTGCTTCGGAAAATAACAATCAGTGTCAAGTCTTAGCAATCAGAACTTTTCCAACAAAAGATTTAGGTAATATTCTGGAGGATGTCTGGGTCAATTGCATGAAAACTAAAAGGAAACTGATAAAAGAACGGCTCATCGCCTCCATTCTTTATCAAAAATAATGGAGAAAAATAAAAGCAAATCTTTGTTGTATGAAACTGACTTCGAATCTTTCTTTCGTTTTTCTTTTTGTGACCATATTGTTATGATTAAGGCAGGAAACTATAATAATATCCTTCAGAGTTATTTATTTAAATATTACTAACTAGCTTTAGTCTCAACATAACAAATCCATTATTTCAGCTGTTTTGTATTAACTTTCATATGCGCAGATAAGAATATTTTATATGTTCTGTTAGAAAAAAAATGTGATGCTTGAATTTTGATTGTATTTCTGTTTATTTATCGATAGACAGCTGTTTTAGAGTTATAAATGTACTTTATAAATTAATTTAAAAAGAAATTGAATTTATAAACTTATTAAACAAAAAAGTCAATAAATGAAACGTTTTTTGCAGTATAAAGTTTAAAAAAACATTTCTGCTAATTAACGCAGAGATGTAATTTAGAATTTCAGTTAAAATAGGCTTCAATCAAAAGACATTACAGTCGCATGATTTAGATACTAATTAACATAACCACACTTGTCAATTAGTATCTAAATGATTTTTGTCTTATGCTGTTTTGTAGCATCCTGTTTCTTTTAGTTTGAGAATCATTTGTTCCCAAAACTGTTTATCCTTGTGGTGCAATTCACATTAGAAAAGGAAACATTTAATAAATTCCCAAATTATATACAATGGTAAGAAAAAAATATTTTAATTTAATTTCATTATGAAATGAATTGTGCATTGTCTATTTAACGTGAATAAGTCTGAGCCATGTCAAAATTTCAAAATAATCTTTTATTCTCCTTGTTAAATAGATATTTCATGGATGTTCATTTTAAATTAATCATGTGTTTAATTTGCTTTTAATTGGTATCATCATACACAAATTTATGCAATCAAAATAAAATCTAAGCCTTAGTCATTAATTTTATAGGATTTTCTTTGCTCTTGTAGCCGGAATTTTTTCATATGACAGATTCCTAAACTTCGAGTTGTGACTCCAATGGCATGACATCACTTTATTCTATGTTTGTAAGCAAGAATAAGAGAAAATCAACTCGTGATAAGCTGCTTTAATATATAAGCTTTATTTTTACGAATTTAAAATCAACTTACGCTGGAGTTTGTTACTTATTTTTTTAATTTTCCAGTCTAACCAATTTAAGGTGTATGTACACACATGAAACTTCGAAAAACGATCAAAATATCGAATATTTTTTTTATTGCCTCAAAATGTCCTCTGAACCTTTAGCTTTCAAATGATACCAACAAGATGTTGTCAATATTCAGAATATTTCTCGAGTTATAAGGGGTTTTTTTTAAGGTACTTTCACAAAGAACTTTAGTTTCGGTTTCTAAACCAGATGTAAACAAACAAATTTTCATAAATTTTGCTTGAAATTTTATGCATTTTTTAAAGAATTATTTATTTAAAATGTTTTATTTCATTCCTTCTGTTTGGCAACGATATTTAACTGTAAATTTAACTGGATTACGCGAATTTTGTTTACTTTTTGAAAGTGTATTTACGTGTGCTTTTTCCTCGGGCTTGTGATAATTTTTTTCGCTATTCTTACGATATAAAATGGGTTCTGCAAGTCGTAATAAGCGTTCGAAGAAAAAAAAGTTTGCTGCTAATCAACATACAAAAATAAAACAGTCTCTCGATTCTGAAAATTTATCAGAAATATCATCTGCTTCGAAAACGAAATTAGGGAATATTTCTGACAATGCAGGAATTAATGATGCAAAAGGAGAGTGTTTTTTTATAGAAATTGACTGCATCAACCAACTATTTTCTTTTTTATACTGCCCTAAGTGTTGTGAAAAAACATTGTAGGTTCAAAGCAGTACTTCCAAGAAAATGGAATGCTGTGTTGAATTAAATCTTGTATGCCACAGCTGTGATTTCATTAGTGATTCATGCACTACTTCAAAAAAACATGGTTAGTTTTATGAAGTAAAAAGACGTGTAGTGTATGCCATGAGGCAAATAGGTTGTGGTCATTGAGAAGCAAGCCAATTCATGACTGTTATGAATATGCCTCCTACACCAAATCCTGTTCCATATAATAAACACATGAAAGCTTTGCTGCGTGTTTTAAAACCACTTGCTGAAGAAACCGTGTGGTTGGCTGTCTATCTATTAGACAACTAAATGAAACATCTGAGTGCGGAGTGTCTGTTGATGGAACCTGGCATAAACGAGGCTACTCCTCATTAAATGGAGTTGTGACAGCTCTTTCTGTCAATACAAGGGAAGTCCTTGATATCGAAGTTTTGTCGAAAGATTGTATTGGCTGTCACAAATGGAATAAAAAAGATAAATCTTCGGTTGAATATCAGTTGGGGAAAGCTGACCATATTTTCTGTATTAATTATTACGGTTCATCAAATAACATGGAACCCATAGGTGCAGGAAGAATTTTTCAGTGGTCAGTGGAGACAAGGGGACTACAATATAGAGAGTTTTACGGAGATGATGACAGTAAAAGCTATGAAGCAGTGTGTGAGCTTGACCCATATTGTGGTAAAAGTATTAATAAGAAAGAATGCATTGGGCATTACCAAAAAAGGCTTGGAACTGCTTTGAGAAAACTAAAAAAAAAAAAAAAAAAAAACAGTCAAAGGAATAGGAGGAAAAGGGAAGCTGGCAGATGCTAAAATAAATAGAATGCAAAATTATTTTGGTCTTGCATTGCGTAATAACACTGGCTCTGTAAAGCAATGTCAGATGCAATTTGGAGCATATTTTACCACCTTAGTGCTCAGGATACTCATCCGCTGCATACTAAATGTCCAAAAGGTAGTGACAGCTGGTGCTCATTTCAACGTGCCACTGCTCATGGGAAGCAAAATTCATATAAACATAAAGGAGGGTTGCTATTGAAGATGCTAAAATACATCAACCAATTTATTCAAGATTAACTTCTGCAGAAATGCTAGAAAAGTGCCTTCATGGCAAAACGCAAAACACCAACGAATGCCTCCATTCCCTCATTTGGAAACGGTGCCCAAAAATTAAATTTTAAGGTATCGATGTTCTGAAACTTTCAGTTTTAGATGCAGTTCTGCACTTCAACTGTGGTTATAAAACCAGAATTGGAGATTATGAAGCGGATGGGTATCATTCCAGGATATTTCATGGTGGAAGGCATAGTCAACAGAGACAAACTAAGAATATCTGAAAGTTTGTGACAGTCAACACCACTGCAGAAGCAGAGAAGAAAATGTTTACGTGGCATCAGAAAAAAAAGAATTGAAAAAGGAGTGAGCTACTCTTCAGGATGTTTTTAATGTTCTAAATAGTAATTTTTTTGGCATTTTTTAAAATATATTATGATGAAAACATACTTTCAAATCTTTAAACTCATTTTCTGAAGAATATTATTTTTCCACTATGTTGCTTCATTCAAGCAATCATAATTCAACAAGAAATTAACCAAATACAATTATTTATATATCAAAATAATCTGTATGAAACAGTGGATGTTTTATGCCTCAATCAAATTTATAGAAATAAACTTTTAATGGCTGTTTAAAGGTTAAAATTATAGAAAAAATCTCACTTTTTCTATTCATCATTAATGAAAAAATTAAAAAAAAACTATATATTTTTATAATTTGATTGAGGCAGGCAACATGAAGACTAATAATAGGCATAATTTCCAATTATTGTGTGTTTGTACCAATTAGAATTTAAGATATGTTTCAAAAAGTATGCTAATTAGCTCATTAAATATTAATTAATTAATTATTTGTGAAATATGGTTTTTTCTCATTGAAATGACCTTAAATATATATTAATGATCTACTGTAAAAAAAACTGGATTTTTAAAGTTAAAATTTAAAAAAAAGAATCTTCAAGTGTGTACGTTAAATACAGCGTTTCACAAAATAGTGTTTTATACCTAGCAAAGTAATATATTGAAGAGGGACCTTTTCTCTGTAACCAGCAGTGTTCAAATTTCACTGCATATCTATAATTTTTATGACAAAATCGTATACTAAATTTCATTTATCTAACCTATTACGTTTTAAGATATCGTGTTGATGGAGAGAGTGAGAGAGAGAGACAATAAACATGCAGAATATTTATTGATTACCAAATTTTGACACAGATTTACTATTCCTTGTAAAGACAACCTACTAAAAAATATCCTCCTGCTTTGTAGTGTTCACTAATTGCATTCATATACATACAATTAGACAGACCAGTTGACAGTTAATTTTTTGACTGATTTATTCCAACAAGTGTGCCGAATCTAGTAGTCAAATAGTCAAAAATAGACCAAATTTAATTTATCTAGTTCATTGAAATTTGGAATATTGTATTCAGTTAGACACTGATTGACCAAGTGATAGACAACGTCTTGTAGGATTCATCCAAAATTTAATACTGATATATTATTTTGGAGTAAAGATAACTTCTAAGCTTTACTTGTCTTGTTCTTTTCCAGTTTGAGTTATCCTTTTCACAAGCAGATATAGCACCATCTCATGCTCCTCTGTATGACACTTTCTGATTTGCTCGAATTTTTATAAAATTCCCAGACAGATATAATTTTTAAAAATATCGAGCTCTTAAGAGATTCAGAAGATTTCAAACTTCTACATTAAAGTTTCCAAATGTAGAAGTTCAAAATCTTTTGAGCCATATTTTTACGCCTAATATATATTCTTTTCTGTGTTTCGATTTTTAAAAAATAAGAAATCTCTCATATTTGCTCTTCGTCTAGCCTCCAGTTATATAAGACTAAAAGATATGGGAATATATATATATATATATATATATATATATATATATATAATTAAATTTGAAGGTTAAAATAATTTCCTAAACCGTTGAACTTGGTTTTCACTTAACTTCGGAGTTGCGCGAACTGTTGTTCATTTTCCCACGGACTCAAAACGCTGATGTCAGCAAATTTCTTTTAAAACTATATAATATAGAAATCTTTTTTCCCACTTATTCTATAATCCATCCTAACTACTTACTCGGTTCGCATGCTCTACCTTCGTCATTGTTTTGGCAGAAAAATATTGACAAAGTTAAAAATTGGAGTATATCCATGAAAGTATAAAGTATAAGCATTTATATATATTTCATCACTTCATGTTTTTCTCTTTCATTTTGTTAGTGATATTTTTGAAAGAAAGATCTTTCTCATGACCTTTTAAAAGGATTAAGTTAAGTGAAAGAATTACGCAGTAAGCCAGTAATAATCTGCGAGAGATACGCAACTTAGAAAAAGAACTTAAAAAAAAGCATCGCCTCCCCATTTCCGAATGGTATGCAATACCTTTAGGGAACGGGACGCCCTTGAACAGCAAATATGTCGAAATTTGAGTTATAAGTAAAAGCGAGTTTTTCCCAAGTAAATATTATATCTGATGTAAAATTTGACACAGATAAAAAAAATTATTTTCATTACGAGACAGTATAAAAAGTCTTGTTTCTAAATGTATTTGTTTTTAACAGCAAATCAAAATAATGTTGAGTGTTATAATATTAAAGTTCATAATCACAAATCAGTGCACTCGGGAAAAAAACATTTGTGGATAAAATTATTCTAATATTATCATAATATGTGAGTATAGATTCAATAATTACAGTGAAATCTCTATGAATTTAATATACTTAAAAATAAAAATTTTAAAACAATGCTGAATGCCATATAATTTGAAAAGTTTGTTGTTGTGATTTATGGCACTTTACAATCCCGCTGTCAGTGAAAAGTTTTAAAAACCATGATATTATTAATTGTAACCTAGATAATAAATAAAATAATAAAAACAGTGTTAAAAGATAAATAATATAGTATAAAATTTCAAAAAGGATGCAATAAAAAGGGTATTGCATCTGAGCATCGAAATTTGAAGAAAATGTTGAGAGAAATGCGAAAAACTATCTTTTTATTATTCATTATGATTTTTACCATTATCTATTATATTTGTATCAGTTTATTTAAAAGATTTTGGCATTCCAAACCTAAACATATCAAACATTTTTGTTTTCTCAAAAAGTAAAAAAGGATTTTTTTGGAGTATAAAAGAGGTTGATTTTCAAACAAACAAAAGAGTGATGTAAATGAAATTTTTAGAGTTTAGAGAGTGTTTTTGTTTCTCTACAAACCGCATAACCCATACTGAATGTGTTTCCCATAATTGTGTTATTCTATTACATACAGCACTCATAAGTTCAAATATCTTAGGCGTTTGCTTCACATATGCCGCCAATAAACCACATAATCATTTTTGATCACAATAATCCTAGAAAAGTATCTCTACAGGGAATACGCGACAATCCCGAAATGCACACAAAATAAATTATCATTATACATGGGATTAATTGTCGATACCATTAAAGAGACACGTGCAACCTCTGCAAAGAAGAGAAAAAAGGACCAAGGGGTGAAAAATGTGTTCTTCGCTACATTCCAGGCATGCCCCAAAAGAAGAAAATCCCGAGAACGTGCTGCCTGGTCAGTGTTGATGACGTTGACTTCCTCACAATTCATTGGTCAACAACACTGAAAGTATGGAAGCATTATCATGGAAGAAATATCTTCATGTCAAAATGTATCCCTTGGGTCATTGATACTCAATTCAGGGACAATATTATATGAAAGCTATATATTGCACTTATTTTCCGTCTACAACAATAATCGCATTTTCCTGGGGAAAAAATTACTGGCTAGAAGTTGGCTTATGTTTTCTAATCTCTTTAAGCCATTATCAATATTGTACATCTATTGCATATTGTATCATTGACAATCTACTCATCAGGGTTTGATTAATACCTCTTATCATAAGAGTCGTAACTTATCTATAAGTGGATTATGAATAGGATTTTATGTCAATGAATCATTCTGTAATCTGAATAAAAAGAATGGTAAAAAAATTGTGAGCATTTTTGACTCTATTAATCTCTTAATATAATTATCGTGATGCGGCACCTTTTTTTTATCTCATGAATCAAACTTTCTTCTTCTAACTCTTGAAAGAGTATTTTGTTATTTTGCACCGAAAGAAATAATTAAACCATGTCAGATTTTTATATGGTTCTCTCAGAACAGTTGAGCTGAATAAAATGTTTTATTTTGTTTCTAATTGTGTAATAATTACAAAAACAGTAATGTATTAGAAGATAAAACTCAATAGCTATACTGATACATCATTATTAAATTTTTAGTAAGTTTGACAAAATAAATCAGTAAAGATAATTATTTTCTGCATATTATCGGAATTCATCAAACTTGGAAAATTTAGTGTTGGAAGATATTACCATCATTATCTTTCTCAGATATACTTTTAAAACAAATGCACTTAAAAATAAAGTAAGGATAAAAAATTTTACAAATTATAGAAAACCACGAGAAACTGATATATACACTGTAAATAAATTGGAATTCTAATTACATTCATAATACAATTTATTTTTTGATAAATGTATCGGAATTTTTTTTTTTGTTTGATAATCATCATAGATTTATTTTCTTGTTCTTACTGCTTTCACCACTGCTAACTTTTAAGATTTGTTTTTGCCAAATCTGCTATTTAATGCCCAAATAGATGCGTTTTTAATAAAGATTTTATGTTTTAATATTTTCTGCATATTTCATTATTTTCTATTTTCATATACTTCATAACTGGTTTCTGTGATGGTTCTTGCAATCAGTTTTTCTGAAAATTGCAACCAGTTGTCACCAGTTATATGGGATTCAAATTAATAGATTAGCTAATAATTAAATTCTGGAAATAGAGAAAGATAGAAATGTTATCGGAAATTCGCAATTATAAGTTCAAAACTCTAACAAGTCAGGAAATCAGTGAAACATCGATTGCGATATTTCATCTTTACGGACATAGAATTTTTAAACATTAAAGAAATTATATAAAAATGTGTAAAAAAAATATTATAAGTGCCTATATTGAATTTTTAAACATTGATAGCCTAGACGCTGTTCAGATAGTGAAACATCGTTTATGATCAATAACAAATAAATAGGAATATGGTGCAATAGTAGATCCCTGAACTACATTCTTTGCATTAATCATATTGATATTTTATTTGTTGATCAGATTACCCAGAATTCTTTGAATTCCATGATATTGTCTTCTATCTATTTTATCACACCCAAAGTATGTTATTAAACCTACTACAATTTCTAGTCAATTACAAAAAAGGCTTGGTAAAAAATAAAAACTAGTAAACTAGAAATCGAATGAATATTCCTTTTTCTCTACCTTCAGTAATAAGGGAAGGATTGGGAAATGAAAAGTTAGACCCATCTATGAACTTGGTGTGACTTGCATTTTGTAATACATTCTTCAATGGTTCAAGAGATGTTTTTGGCTATGATCGAAGAAGTTATGCAGATATTTTTTCTCTGGAGTTGTATCATGAAAACGACTGTAATAGGTAGTCTTCCTATAAGAAATCTATCTTAATACTTCTTAAGCAGGTGTTCTATGCTATGAATTAAAAGCGGCATTTCGCCAGTTCGTATCTGACTGCAGGCAAGTTGCTAAAAAATTGTTTTGTTATGGATTTACTTTCTATTTTTTCTCGTTTGTTATAGAATGCTCTTATAATTTCAAAATCTCTTTAAATCTGCAAGACTCATTTCGTCTGGTGGATAAAAACAGATGCAAGGTTTAGTTCCTTGAATAAAGTCTCGAGTTGAGATTAGAGTGTTATCTTTGACTTTAGTTAACACACTGTTTATCTACGCTAACTTCATAATAATATTACCAACTTTTAAAAGTACAAGAATTAATTAAATATTCAATTAATTAGAAATTGACGAATTTTTTGTCATTTTTACACTTTCAACTTATCATTTTTTAAATTTCTCTCTTTTTTAATAAATATTTTATCAGTGATTTCATTACTCTTCAGCTTATAATTTAAATATGCTTAAAACGAAAGTCAACAGCTCAAACGAAAACAACCTTTCGTATTTTATTGCATTTGTAAACAAAATTTGCATTGCTAATATTTAATTATTTGCAGTACTTTTCAAAAATCAACTCTGATATCATTTATTCACATGACTCATTTAATTATTATATTCAGAAATAATTTTTATTTATTCTATATTTATACCGTAAACTCCTTTTTAAATTAATTACAATTGAAGAGATTTCGAAAATATTTTATAGTTTCAGCTTCTCAACCATAAAATCCTTAAAGTGCCTTCTTTCGATATTCCAAATGAAGAAGGAGATATCGTTGCATCATTGATTATTTAAATCTATTATTCAAAAATATGACTTAAAATGTTAAGCTTCTTTCAATAAAAATAATTTATTCTTTAAAAAATATTTATAAGAATCGCTGCATCAGATTTCTTAAATACGTATTTTGAATAAAGAGCCTTTTGTGAAAGCAACATATGATACGGCATATTGCGTTATTAATTGAAAGCATGCTTTTATTATTTTTATTCAGATTCTTACAGAGAGTAATGATCTTATGTCGTTATTATTTAAAAGTCGTCATTATTATTATAGAGTTGTGTTATTTTTAGAGTCATTTTCAATATCTTTATATGTCATTATCAACATTATATCAAATTATATCAAATATTATCGTCATTATATCCAATATTATCCTCATTTTGGTTCAAATAATATCACATGATTTAAAAACATTGCAATGCACGTTAAAATACAGCAGCATATAACAATATTACGTCAAATAAAAGGTTGTTAAACCAAATTCCTACTTACTTCTTCTGTTCAGTTATTTGGAAATTAGAATAAGGTTTCCAAACTCCTAGATAAGTTAATATGGAATAATGGTAAACACAAGGATATACGCATATTAAAAAATTTAAGTAGGAGCTGTTATATAATATAAGTAGATTAAATTATATTACAAAGTACAATAATAATACAATAGTTATATTTAGATAGATACACAAGGGATTACGGCAATTTTAATGCCACTAGATTTTCCAATATAATGTAGATATATGCAACCTAGTTGCTAGAAATCTAAGCCTATTAAAAACCTAAATAAATTTCTAAATATGAGCTTAAGTAAAGTTAAAATATTTTATTAAATGATACATCTTTGATTTGTAACTCATTCCTAGAAATACAGGAAATTTATAGAAATTTATAGAAATTTATGGAAATTTATAGAATTTAATGAAAAACATTCATATACAAATACAACTCGGAAGCTTTCCTGTAAGTTAAAGAATTTGTTCAGTTATTTTATTACACATAAATGATGAAATATCGTTAATTACAAAATTATGGTAAAATGCTTGAGTTGAAATTTTCCTAATCTGTAGGAATAACATGCTATGCTTGCTTCTTACTTTTTTGTTGATAACTAGTCATGCTTCCCGCAATGTTTATCACTGTGATATACCGATATACTACTCAGTTTATAATGCTAAATGTGTAATGTTAATTAATCAGCAATATCAGTTATTTTACGATATGTATGTATCGTTACTTCAAGTTATCATACAAAATATCCTTCCTCTGTAAGAAAACATTTAAAATGATGTTTCACTACTCTATGGGGATAATCAAACAAATTCATAAAGTCAATTTATAACCTAACTTATATAATATGCCTGCTTCTTCGTTTTTTATTAACTAATCATTCTTTCCCTAGTGTTATCTATTGTAGAATAGCTATACTTATTTTACTTTATAAGATGAAGTAACGATAGTCTCATTGTTTTTTATGATGTGTATACTATCATCACATTGTTGTCATATCTTTGCAAGAAGTAGTTTTTATTTTATAAAGTATAAAAATTTAAGTTTAATTTAAAGTTTAAAGGTTTATAAATTTATAGAGTGAGGGTGTTCAGTTTCTTTTGATTGTCGAAAGAATACCAAGTTGATGTAGACAATAAATCGAGATTTTCGGCAGGCAAAGTCTATAAAATAATTTTTCTCCCCTCTACCCAAAAATAATTAGAGATCTTTAAAAAAATTAAATTATGTATAATATGAAGATATTTATTTTTTTGAGAAGTTTTGCAAACAAATGATTAATTAAAGAATGTTGTTTCGCATTACATTTTATACGGCTTGCCAAGATAATTTACAAATTAACTAAATTGTTTTTTATTAACATCGCAATCACAAAAATAAAGCTTTGTTCTTTCCGTGCATGATTATAAAAAAAAGTTTATTCACTGCTTTTTAATGTAAGATAACGAAATCTAATGAAACATTCATCTAATCAAAATAGTGCCTGAGCAATGAATATGAAGGTCTACTATGAATTGAATACTTATGATGAAGATAACCTCATTATTTTGATACAATTTGTCAATAAATTTTATAATTAAACTAGTTTATTTAGATATTAATATAAATAAAAGTCGTTTCGGCTATGTATGTATGTTCCACAACTCCTCTTAAGCGATTGATCCGATTTCAACTAAATTTGCACACTTATCCTTTATAGAATGAGAAAGAATACCGACAACTTTTGAAGTTCAACAGTTATTTACATATTCAGCTATTTAAAAACTAACTGAAATTTTAACGTTTTTCTGCAATAATTTCAGAGTAAATTACTAGTGTGTTTATAAAAATCATATAACACATTGAGTTTTCATGTATCATGTTTATTTCTTCTAAATCTTATAAATAAGAGGAATCTAGTCACATAATCAAGAGGTATTTGGACCCATCATGATGAGTAATGCATCATTATTTTACACCATCATGCAAAGTATCGTCATTAAGAAGTGATTTAAACTTTAAAAAGGTTAAATGCTATAAAGAGGGTATTTAATTTTTCGGGATTGTTGGACGAGGACAGAGTTGATGTTGGCAATAAAATAAATAAATTATTCATGGCAAAGCTTTCCGGTCGGCAAGCTCTCCAGAGCTATTTCTCTCCCCACTGCTTAGAGATCCCTCGAAGGTAAAGAAATTATTGGTGGAAATGGATGGGCGATTAAGAGAGTTCGGATACTTCCGCCACCCTTCGGAGAAAGACATTGATTTTAAAGTGGTCCCGGCGGTTTCCGAAGTATCGAATGAAAGAAGGATTTAATTTGAATTTCAAAAGTGCGTATTTTCTTTGTCGCTTAGTGAAAGGCAGTGGATGCTTCTGTTTTAACTACTTTATAACAGTGCTGCACTGCTGCATTATTCATGAAATCTTCACATCAATTCGAATAAGAGAAGAAATGAGGTAATATAGAAGAAGACGGAAAAGAAAAAAAAGGCAAAAAATAAAGAAGTTTTGTCTGTTCCTTTGGAAATTCCAGATGTTACAGCGTCTATGATCCATTGAACGTACTGACTTGAAGAATTTTTTTATATATATATATTTTCTAGAATTTTTTTAAGGATAATTTTTTGCGCTCTCGCTCTCATCTTTATTCCTTCTCGTTCACAAGCAAAAACTCGTTTAAAAAGCGATAAAATTGCCTCTGAGAGAGCTATGTTGTCGTTTGAGATTAGAAAGAAGGATAGAGAGTGACTTTTACAAAATTTCCTTGGGGATTTCTTTTTAATCTAATGCATTTCGTGTTTTTCTACTTCCATTAACTAAACCCATATGGATTTTTATAAAACATTTTTTATTTTTCAATCATTATAAAGAAATGCGAAGCTTATGTGGATTTTTTTATTTACGGTTTTGAACAAAAGTAATTAAACACGTCTGGGAAGTAAAAAATGCCATGGCGTAAATGTACCGGTTAATGGTAGTCTGAGAGTAATTGGTGGTTTTATTTTTAAAATATACAAATTACCCTATTACATAAAAAGCTTATTTTTCCAAAGTCTCAAGGTTGATCGTGATAATAAAAGACTAATTTGTATTATAGTAAATTTTCGAAACTAATTATACTACAGGTTATTCGGGAAGAGTTTTGGCACATTTTTAATGAGCGTAATAATAAGATTTATAAGGTAATTGGATGAAAATGTGAAAACGCACGATTCGCTCATAAATAATTTCTTTGAAATTTCCCTATAAAAAAATACACATCTCCTTTCTCTTTTTTAATTTTGCTTATATTTAATTTAGTGAAATCTTTTTTCAACTAAAAATTTTTTTCTGATTTCTAAAAATTTCAAAGATAAGGTAGTTTACTTTCATTGTAAATTGAATGATAAATTTAGCATAATTTATTCTCACATTAATAACTCTACTCTTTAAATAATAAATATTTGAGTAATTAAAAAGAAAACGATGCACTCTTATTTAAATACTTTCGTATTTTGTAGTCGATTTTTCATTTGCATTTAATTTACTGAAGTTTTGATGTTTTGCACACTTTAGTATTCTTGATGATAATTCGTTATTTTAATATTTTCAAAACTTAATTTTTGGTAAATCTATAAATTTAATTAAATTTTTATTTCATTATTGTAGACTATCAATTGGTAATTAATTTGTGAATAATTTATTTCAAAATAACGTAATATTTATTATAATTAAAAATTAAAAGCTAAGAAATTAGAAATAATTGAAATAAAAAATTATTTTAGAGCAATAATGAAAATGCATTTTTAAGAATTGCTATGATCAAATTTATTTTAATCATTATTATCTGTATGAATTCTGGCTGCCAAACTCTGCTATTTGATAAAATGTTCTTGTTTAAAAAAAGCCTAAAAAATAATTTTAAAAAGCAAAAATATTTGTTTAAAATGCATGATGATAATGTTATTTAAAATACATAAAACTTTTAATTTGTATTGTCGGTTTCAATTTCTGGGAAAGTCAGTTAGATTTCTTTAAATCGTATCAGAATAATAGCAGCCCAAAAATAGCCTGTGAAAAAAATAGAATTGATGCTCACTATGAATACCTATTACTTGATTTTATCAATTAAATTTATCAATTAAACTTAGTATGATATTTATAAAACTATCAATTGGTAGCATAATATGCCTTAAATCTTAATTCATTTTTCTTTGAGATACAAAAATAAAATTGCCATGTATTTTTACAGAATATGAATTCAATTATGATACAGTGACAGTATCTGAATGAATTATGGTCAATAAAACAAATTAATTATAGTAAAGAAAAAGAGATAAATGTTTAAAATGATAAATATTCTATTTAACTAAAAATTACCTTCTTGAAAACATGGAAAAGTGTTAAGTAAAATGTTAGGCATTATATCTTTAATTAAATATTGAAAGTGGTAATCCCTATTAAGTGTAAAATATCAACATCTCTTTTTCGCGTTAAAGTGTCAAAAAAGAAATACCTTCTAGTATGGTAAATGTTAAAATTGCCGATAGTCTTCTCAATATTTCAAAAGAATGTGAAAAGAGGTCATTGACGTGAACAGTTTTACATCTATTATCAACCATTTCCCAGGATTTTCCCTTTTGTAACTTGCACCGTTTACCACTTTAGTTCTCAATTCTAATAACAATTAAATTTCGTCTTTTTATTTCTTAGGTAACAAATAAAATTTCAGAAAAAATTTACCAAAGTTTTTTTACAAATTGGCAAAAAGCTCCAAAAATTACAAATAAAAGCTACTATGAAATTCTATTCACAGAAAATATACCCAGTCAGCTTCCAATCAGATGACAGACCTCATCATAATTTAGTTTTTGTTTTGTTTTCCCCTAGTCAAAGGGACTTGATTTTTTTAAAACTTTATAATCAAAACAAATATGTCTCAAAAAGAAACTATATCGTTAAAGTTAATAGCAAGAAAATCTAATCAATTCACCTCTCTAACAAAGATAAACGAAAGACATTGGGCCCCCAGGGACTTATTACAAATATGCGCTCAAAACTGTCTAGAAGATCTCGAAACAAGCAATACAAAAGTTTTTGGTAAACTTTGATTTATCCTGTTTGACTTCAGTCTTTTATGTTAGAAGTTTTAAAATATTTTGGAGTTCTCAAATTAGTTGCACGAATTTCAAACAGCTGCAAACTTTAACTGTTTGATGTTGTTAGTTAAATTAAAACTTTTTCACTTTGAGAATAAAATGATGGAAGGCAGTTATTGATTTTATCAAGAAACAATGCTCACAAATGACGGTTTAAAGAATGGTGCTTTTATCTTCCTGGAGCGTATTTTGCAATTTTGGGTCAGAAATGAATTTATTTTTTGCTTTGTGTCTCGATTTATGCGAACTACTGTGTACATAGTCCTTATTTTTATGAATTATATTATACTATAATAACTTTAATTTTAAATTACAATTCACTTCATTTCAAAAGTATTTGAACCTATTTTCGAAATCTGCATTTAAAAAGTTAAATTATTGCTCTCAATTCTAAGAAACAGTTAAATATTTCCAAATAAATGTGCTTGATAAAAAAAAAGCTTATTTCTTATCATTTCTTTAATATTTCATTGAATTCTCTTACTTTCTTACTTACTTGCACATTTGGAGTCTGGAAAATGTTTTTCATTCATAAATAATGGAAT
The DNA here is from genome assembly GCA_026543865.1 of Argiope aurantia. NCBI lineage: Eukaryota > Metazoa > Arthropoda > Arachnida > Araneae > Araneidae > Argiope > Argiope aurantia. The sequence goes on from JAPMOR010112290.1 coordinate 206,447, forward strand.
TTCACATAAATATTTATTTACCTAAATGCTCTTTTATATCAATAAATAATGTTTCGCTTTCATATTTTGCTTTCTTGGGGTCGTGAAAACATTTTTTCTGCATACATCCGGATGTTTTACAAATACATTTATTTAATTAAATGCTTTTTTTCTTTCTTTGTCAATAAAAAATGTTTCTATTGCAAATTCGACTTATCTATTTATTTGCGTACTTCGTACTTATTTTCAAACTTCGCACTCATTTGCATTCAATTTAAAATTTCGTACTGAGAGGGATTTTATGAAATTTTCCGACATCGGAAATGGGAAAGGGAAAATGTTACAGCTGGAATGATATTATTAAGTTACAGAATTTAAGAGTTCGAATGAAAGCTAACATGACCGATGATATTTACAAACTTTTTCATATTACATTTTCTGTATTTTATCAGCAATATTGTAATATCTGTTTTATTTTTCTTCTATTTAGTGACCAGATTCCATTATTAAATAATGTTTCGATTATTCGACTGTGAAGAAAATAACATATAACATTAAAATATATTCATTTAGTTATTGATTTCAAATTATTTTTTTCCTATTAATTCAATCTATATTTAATCTTGCAAATTTTTTCGTTTTTAATTCCATCTTGCAGAACATTTTACATGGACCGCGTGCTTCCAAATTAAAAATTACATTTTTTGGTGCATTTCAAAACTGCATGAGAACGTTTTCTTTAACTCGGAACTCTATTCCACTTATATATTGACTTTTCTTAATTAAAACCTTATTTACATAAACCGTTTTCCTATAAAATGATGAAAACGTATAATGAAACACAGTAAAAGCCTGTGTATAAATCAATTGATTGATTAGAATATGATATATTCAGATGAAACATATTTTTAATTTAAATTGAATTCATTTTTATAGCATTCATACGACAAATGTTTTTAAATCTAATTTGTTATTTTATAAGATGGGTATTGCATGTTCACTTGAAAGTTTTTGACTAGCAGAATAATTCTAATATATATTCCGCTATTTTCGGGTATACAAATCACTTTATGCGATGATGTCATAGATATCCAGGAATGAAATATTGGCTTGCTATGGAGAATACGCAGGTAAAGGACCTACAGGTGGTTATCAATATAATGGAAGCACCTGTGAATAAAAGTGGCATTTTTGAAGGCTCTTCGTAAGCATTAAAATATAACAATAGCCATCAGTTATTTTAATAAATAGCAATATATATATTCTGGTAATATGTGTTAGCTTTATTGAAGTTTTGTAATTCTTGGATTTTTTTAAAAAAGCGTAAAATATCAGACCTCTCAGATTTTCAAAAAGGGAAAATTGTAAAAGCCCATCTAGCTGGAGCAAGTGACCGAAACATCCCAACTTTTAGGCGTTTCTAGAGGTCCATGTCTAAAGTCATTACAGCATATGCACAAGCTCGGCAAAGCAAGTGGGCGGGGAAAAAAGCTCAGTGAAAGAGACCGACAGAGTATTGAAGCAGATTGTAATGTCTAAAAAGCAAACAACTGCAGCAAAAGTAACTGCAGAGCTCAATACCCACCTGGATTCTCCAGTGTCAGAGATTACAGTTAGAAGGCGTCTACATAAACAGAACATTTATGGCAGAACAGCAATTTCCAAGCCACTTGTCACAGATGTTAATGGTAAACGTTGTCTACAGTGGTGTCACACTCACAAAACCTGGTCGATTAATAAGTGGACGAAAGTAATATGTTCTGACGAATCGTGTTTCACACTTTTCCCTACAACAGGATGAGTTCCCGTTTGGAAGACACCTGCACAAGTGTATGACCGTAATTGTCTCCTTCCAACTAGCAAGCATGGAGGTGGATCTGTCATGATATGGGCAGCCATATCGTGGTTTTCTGCTAAACCAATCGTAACCCTGAAAGGAAGGATCACTGGGGAGAAGTATAGAGAAATTTTAGCTTACCAGTCCATCCTATGATGCAAACTTTGTTTCCTGAAGGAGATGGAATTTTCCAGAATGATAATGCACCTATCCATGCAGCGAGATTTATCCAATCATTGCTTGATGAACACGAAGACGAAGTTAAACATCTGCCTTGACCCGCATAGTCACACGCCCTCAACATAATTGAACCGTTATGGTCTATTTTAGAGCATTTAATACGGAATCGATATTCTCCACTGACATCTCTACCAGAACTTTCACAATATCTCCAGGAAGAATGGCACAATATTCCTCTAAACACTATTCAACACGTATATGAATCGATTCCTAAGCGAATCCAAACTGTATTACGTCAAAGGTGGTCCTACACCATACTAATAAAGGATGTAAATCTAAAGTGTTTCCATTATTTTGATAATCACCTGTATATCAGTTGCCTTATTTCTTTCAAAGAGAAAATTTGATTTGGAACGGATATTTATTCTCTAAGATAATGCGATCTTTCCCCAATCACATAGGAACCAAAAAGCAGAAGTTGGTAGGATAGCAGCAAGGAAAGCTGGAAACAGGCTTGAGTGTATGGTTTTTCACAACCAATTAAAAGGCAACACGTAATTACGGCTGAAACAGACACCAAAGTAGACTACACTTCAAGTGTTAGGCTTAGCTTCTTTCTTTTTCTGTATGCAAAGTCTGAAAATAAAGTTTCATTATGTAAAGTCGAACAGGAATTGTGACCTATGAAATAATCGAGAGTAAAATTATAGACAAAATATATTATCAAGCTATAAGGTTTATAATTATTTAAGGTACTAGGCGATATTGTTTTATTTAAGAATAAAGATAATTGAGGGAGTGTTTAAAAAAATGACCTTTTTATATAAAAATTTATATAAAAGATTAAGACGATAATTTGAGGAAAAAATCAAATGCCGAATTTCAACGATCTAACTTCGATATTCATCTGCATCTTCAAGTCGTTTCTAATGATCGCTACAATTCTTTACCTTTACACACTTGGTGTTTTCTTTAATCATGGATCAGTACCTAATTTATAAACATTTACAGGTAGGCCAATTGGAAAAATATTTAAAGGAAATTAATAATTATTTTTACGTTTTTTGAGTAAATGCAATAGAAAAAAAATTAAAAACTAAATTTTTACTCAATTCTCAGGACTTATTAGTCATACTTCGTAAAATTTACTTGAAATTCTAACATTTTCAACAAAAACAATTCTATTTTGTGACCAAAACTAACTGAGTTATGATGTTTTGAATATGACTAGTTGAGACGACTTCAGATCATTTCATCGGCTACTTCGAGGAATATCCGCTAGTCAACGGGCACTGCTCCCTCGAGGCTGTCATTGATGAGTCTACAATAATAAAAATCAAAGTTCCAAAAATCGGTTAAATTTGGTCGCAGAAGAGGGATCTTTCATTTATTTACTTTGAATGCATTTAACATTGCAGCTTTTTTCAACAAAATTGTCTCAGTCTCCATTGAAGTTAGTTACTTAATGATAATTATATTATGAGGAGGAAAATTTAGAGCGGTGGGACATATTTGCCCCACTGGTACTGTTGCCTGAGATCATTATTACACACAAGTATTCTAAGCAACAGTAATAAATATCTTACAAAAAAATTTTTTTTATTGTTTACACAGAATGCACGTAAATTAATATCTTGTGGTAAGGTGCAAGCTTAGTTTACGAAGTGGAATTTAAGATGGTAAATAAGATCTCTAATCTAAGATGGTACACATTAAGATCTCGTATCTAAGACGGTGCAAAATATTCCATAATTTTTACTGAATTCTGAATCAGTGGGAGAATATTCTATGAGTTTTAGAACTGGGAAAATCCCATTGGTTTTTATATTTTATTGGTATGTATCATGTTCATAATGTAAAGGTTAATAAGTCAGGATTATTTGATTAAATATAATAAATAGCCAATGAGACCTCATAAAAATTGGAAATGTATAATTTTTTACTATCTATTTTCTAAGCAACATCAAAAAATTATTTTCTTCATTTGAACCATTTTTTCAATTGGCTTATTTTGAAAGTCTTATAAATTATTATTATTCCACGATTAGAAATAATAATTTTAAACTCGGTTCATAATTTATAATAAGGAAAGCAATGCATAAACAAAAAAATGCAGTTAATTTTACATAATTTTGAAATAATATGGAAACAATAACTTTAAAATTATATCCGACCAGCCCGAAGGTCTACGAATTTGATGGAATAATTTGGAATGCTAAACATCAATGAAAATGGAGTTATGTTTAAGTTCTATAGTCTGTCACAGATCATGGCTTCTTACGTAGGAGTTGCATCCCATCATCGGTGAGGGGGGTACAGCTTTACAAAATTACTAAGGCGATGAGTGAAACGAGAAACAATCACCATAACGGAAGCTTTACATCTCTATCCATGCGGTTCCCCTCTGTGTAGTACAGGGTGGTTATAATTAAAGTTACCCTGTTTAGACCTACGTAGTGTCCGCTCTAGTGGAAGGATGTCGAAGAAACTTGATATTTAGGTTGTATAGATCATGGAAAAAAAGAAATCTGCAACAAAAAAAAATTAGTTCAAATTTCGGCCGATAGATGGCGGTTTTCATGCACGATAAAATCCATTATGCAAATTTAGATTAATTTAAAAAGCCAGTACTCATTACCGCAAAATCTTTCTTCGCCATGTCGTTGGAGAAGAAAGGAAGAGCTTTACTGATAAAGTTGTTTAATCAGAACAGCATAATTTGTCAGCTGCACTGCGAGAATATCGGCGCTTGAAAGACTTACGAAAAGGGCCTGTGTCCAGGCAGACTTTGAAAAAGATGATTATTAAATTTGAAGAGACTGGAGAGTTGGGTGTGGTACAAGGAAGAGAACGGAAACGGATTTCAAATGAAACTGCGGAAGATGTTGCTCTTGCCGTGTCGAAAGAGCGTCTGATTTGTAATATTCTTCATCAGGTGCTCAAGCGGTGACACATCATTTGTCCCTCCCTCGGTCTACAGTACGAAAAGTTCTTCGATCCATTGTAAAGTGGTATCCATACACATCCATCACGTGCAAGCGCTAAATCCTGCAGACCCAGAGAAACGAAATCAATTTGCTAGAATTTTTTAGCCAGAATATCCATTGACAATTCATTGCCTTGGAACATTTTGTGGTCGGACGAGGCTCATTTTACCCTAGGCGGAGCAGTTAATACTCAGAACTGTCGCATATGGGGTACTGCAAGTCCTAATGATGTGCATGAACAGTCTCTACATCCTGATTACATTACTGTATGGTGTGGTTTTACTACTGATTTCATTCTTGATCCCTTTTTTTGAGGAGAACACGCCTCATGGCCCTCAAAGGTGTTCCGTTACGGGTGCCCGTTACCGCGACCTTCTTCAGCAACAAGTCATTTTTGCTTTACAAGAACGAGAATGTTTAGGGACTACTGTCTTCATGCAAGATGGTGCACACCTCACATTGCTCGACCAGTGACGGCATTGCTTCGTGACTATTTTGAAGATCAACGGGTAATTTCAAGAAGTTTTACAACTGCTTGGCCTCCGTGTTCTCCGGACTTGAATCTCTGTGATTTTTGGTTGTGGGGATTCCTGAAAGATCGTGTCTATGGAGGAAGCATATGGACACTGCATGAATTTTAAGCACGTATAACACGTTATGTTGCTGCAATTAATCGAGAAACCCTTCGTGCCACTGTTGAACACGCCATAATATGCTTTGAACATGTTCTTGACGAAAATGGAATGCACATTGAACATATATTGCAATTAAATTTTTTAAGTTCCAAATTGTGTTTTTTGTTTTTCATGCTCCGCCTTCTCACCTACCGGTTGAAATTTGAACTAAATATTTTTATTACAGATTTCTTTACCCCATGATCCATACAACCTAAGTATCAAGTTTCTTCGACATCCTTCCACTAAAGCGGACACTACGTAGTTCTAAACAGGATAACTTTAATTATAACCACCCTGTATATAGAAGCGTAAATAAACCGTCAAAAATGAGCATTTTGATTTTATGCCATGGTTAAACGGGAAAAGTCCAGAGTGTTTTCAATTTCATCATGTCTGATATTTAAGGAAATAGAATAATCATAATTAATAAAAAAATATATAGCATTCCAAATGTGAATCATACCCTAGAAATCTAGCAGACTTGACAATTCATATGTTTTCGATTAGTATCTTTTAGTTACGTCGCTGCAAAAGGCATAGAAACATAAACTAAAACATACTATACTAAATGTTTTAAAGTCTTTTTACCCACTTTTTCATAATATTCTTCATTCGACAAGATTTTTAAAGAAAATCGGATTGCTGTTTCTTAGTTTGTTTTGAAGGAATTCTGGAGTTTCTGTAAACTTAAGATATTTCATTTGGTTAACCGATTTCAATACACGTTTTTATTCTTACTAGCCGTATACCTTTTGTAAATCTACATTGCTTTATCTTGGATCAATAAACTATTACCATTTTAAATTAACAGCTTCATTTTGTTATAGACTCTGTCTAAATCGTCAAGTAAGTTTTTTTTTTATTTGTTAAAAATAGTTTTCCTTCTTGTAAATTAAATGAAGGAGAGTTCTGCTTTTATTTGCATCAATATATTTCTAAAGGGCTAGTTTCTATTCTGGATTAAGTATAGTTAATTACCAGATTTCTAAAAAGATTGCATGTGTTCTTAGCAGGCTTCGAATTAAGATTAGGTTATAACTCTTATCTTTAAAATGTCGACGGTTTTCACAAAGTTCTGGAATTAGTTTAGTTTAATTAATTAAAAGTTTCGCCTCGAAGTAATTTAAGAAGTGTTCGTTCATGAATCTCGTAAACAGTGGTTAAATGATTGCTATGATTCTTAAACACACTCTTATCTTTCCATATTTCATCACCCCACCTCTTTCTCGGAATTGAGACACGGCAGACCCAATACAGCACACCATTCCACCCTACAAATAGGAATTTAGGTGTATCGAGTCTCCAACCTAAAATTACGAAGTCTAGACTTTGATATCAATATACTGCAGCTTTTAAGATTCAAAATAAATATAAAATTAAAAAAAATAATTATGATAATCATTTTAAAAGATATATTACTCATTTTATTTCTGCAAAAATTAAAACAAGAGCCATAGCTTGATTTTGCATAAGAAATCAAAGTCTCTTAAAGCTTTCATTTAGGGCAACATGACAGAGGTAAATTGATTACTTTATTATTTTGTCTCAAATATTTCATATTGTTTAAAATCGAGAATTTATAAACTTCTTTTTTGCTTATTTTTAATCAACAAGACCCACGAAATATTTCGAACCATACAGTAAATAGCATTGTCTTAGTTCAAATTAATTTTTAATCTAAACATGTATATAGTTTCAAGCTTAAAAAGTTTTATAGAATTTTACAAAGTAATCATTTAATTTACAGCTGTTACACATTATCCATTCATAACAACAAGAGCGAAATTTGAAAATGAGAAGTAATTAGCGCTGATGACAAAACTCGGTGAAAGCTAAAATATCATCAGTTACCATTTCACGCCATGTTGAATTAAATGTCAAATCGCATTTAACTCTTCCCAACCCAAGAAGTCAAACGCCAGACAAAACAACAATTAAGATTTTCGCTCGACGCCCTAGAAACGTCATAAGCAAAGAAAAGAAATGTTCCATCTACTTAAAATTTTAGTTCCACAACGGAACTATTACCCACTTAAGTCTTGTATCTCGTGTGAGCAAAGCATCAATTGGCTAATGTGTTTCTAACATTGGGTGGAGCCTCATTCCTTAAGTGAGTTTTGTATAACGAAGGCTTGGAAGTCAGAAATGATGCCGGAAAGAAAAGGACGATTGTGCGAGAGAAAACGCCTAAAGCTCCTTAATTATTTAAGATTATATCTACCATGGAGATAACCAAGACACATATCGAATATTCAGTAATTGACTTCTGTCGGAAATTTCTTTATGGACTTTATAATAACCGACTTTTAAAAACACTGTGATTAAAGTTGCAAGAATGATGTTGAGACAACACAACAATTTTAGCTGAGGTAAGATGGTAGACTGAGCAATTAAATCCTGATTGGAACTTTTGTCATAATCTAGTGAGACACTTAAAACTAGTATGATTAAATAATAGAATGTGGCATGAAGTACATAACGGGTGAAATTAAAGCTCCCTTATTCTCAGAACTGTAAAGAAAATCTTGGTGGTTTGTCATTTAAATTATAGATATGCGAATAATGAAGGAAAATTTTTATGAAGAAAATTAACATGCAAAATAAGGATGCTTTGCTGTTCTTATTCGGATAACTATAAAAAAAAGTCTAGCGTTCGTAAAAATGGTATATATTTCAAATGGTATATATTTCAAAATATAGATAAATGAATGATACGTAAGAAAAAAAAACATCCTTAAAATATAAAGTGTTAGCGGTATGGATTTCAAAATATGGATAAGTGAATGGGATTTAATGAAAAGAAAAAAAATTCAGAGTAAAGTAATTTCTAATTAAGGTATACTTATTCGAAGAACTATAAAGGAAAATCTAGAGTTCATAAAAACAAGCTCTCATTTCAAATATGGATAAACAAATGATAAGAAAAGTATTAAGATAAAAAGTAACATCTGATAAAAATAGCGAATTTTTAATTAAAGCTTTTTACATCATACGCATTAAATAAATTGTTATTTTGGTGCTAATGGCAATTCTTGCTATTGCACTTTTATGCCACTTCTTAATCGTCTTAATCCTAGTAACACAAAAGAAAATATTTGCAAAATAACAAATCTTGTAAAAAGTTGAAATATTTTAAGAATAAGTTTAATAAAGTCAAGTTTTTAAAACACAATTTTATCAGGATAAGGAAAAGAAAATTATTTTTTTTATTTTGAATATTTTCTAAACACAATTCTATAAGGATACGGAAAAGCAGTTTTTTTTAAATTTATTATTATTATTATCTTAAATGCTTTCTGATTTTCAGTCTCGAATCTATAATTCATTGGTATAAATATTATGAAATCTTGAAATCAATTTGTTTGCCAACTCATCTCGAGATATCGCTATACGCATGGTATCAAAACGTACTCAAAGTAATCAATAAACTGGAAATTAAGTTCAGAAAATATTAAAACTATACTATGTCATGAGAATACATTAAACGTACAAAATGTCAAAGGTCCTGCATATAAGAAGTAAGTTAAAAATTGATTACACAATTCAGTCTTAGCAAATAAGAAGCAAGCCAAGTTAAATAAAAGTGTGTGTGACTATGAATGTAATCTTTCAAGTCAAGAATTTAGAATATATGTGAATAAATTGGAAAATATGAAGAATTCGCAGAAATTAATATGGTAAAAGTTATCTATAACTTCTGAGTAAATGCACTTCATCCGCTCTCGTAGCGATTAAATAGTAGAATCTCAGTTTGGGAACTGGAAGAGCAATGAATTTATTCAAATAAACCCCTGTGAACCCCTTCATCTCCTCCGAAATTTGAGGTATGATGTGTTGAAGATTTAGAAGATATTCGCAGAAACAATATCCTGTCAAAAATTTAAATAGCACGTTTCGATATAAAGGAATTATTGTATTTCGCTGGAAATTAAACGATTTATTAATATAATTTCTGAATGGTTATAATTTACATGTGTTCATAGTGATTCATGTGAAGAAAATGATAAATTTACATGTTAATAAAATATCGTATCTATATTAAGATTTGTTTTAAAATATTTCTACCCAAATTTATCTTTACATAGTTGATGTATGTTATTTTCTGAATTATTTTGGGCTGACTTGTAATAATACCAAAGTTGGTTTTAACATTTACCCAACTTTTAGTTATTTAAACACGCAAGAGCTTTTCTGAAGCAAATAACTAAGAGCCATAGCATTTTAATCAGACAACTTATCTGCCCCAGGCATATAATCAATAGGGCATATAATTGGAATGAGATACTTGAACATTGAAGAAGATATTCATGCTACCCAGTTTCTAACTACTCAAAACACAGAAGTGTTTTCTATCTCGAATGGATTAAACTCTTAATCAAACCGATGGTTAGTTAAGTTATATCGACACATCGTATTGAAGAACATGAGGGCTTATTTGTGATGATATAGTAAATGTGAAGCACAGTTGTATATTGTGGAATAAATTTGATCCTGTACCAGTTCTATAGGATTCTGAATCAGATAAGGCGTAGGACATTTGACTCTCGATGTGCCTCAAGCGTAAAATGTCTGCCGGAATTGAACTTCGAACCTAAAGTTCTCCGACTAAACTCGAAATTATACCATCAAGCAAATATGGCCCCATTAATAAGACAAAAGTAGCACAGTAATTTACTAAATTTTCATCAATTAATAAAAAAAAATTTAATGCAAAAAGAATTTTTAGAATGATTTAGATAGATGCTATAACAGCAGAAATTAATAAATTTTTTTGCCATGAATTGCGTATCTTATAATAAAATAACAGTAAATACTATAATATTAAATAATTTAAAAAGAGTATCTCCAAAGCAAATTTTTAATTTAGCATCAGAACAAAAAAAACTGCGATTGCCTTTTTAAATTTCTAAGGCTTGAAAATATTTAAAAATTAAATCTTTCACACTCATATATAGAACAAATTCAACTTCGGGAAAAATCCACATGTTAGTGGTAAGAATCCAACTTATGTGATTTAGATATTTCTTACGAAAGCCAAAAGACAAAATAAAAAAAAGAAATATGTAGAAGCCAAATATAAAGAGAATAAAGTTTTCCCTTTAGAGTTATTCTTCAATTGCATTATTCCTGTTTTATTCTCATGGCACAGCTTTACTACACTTTTCATCTTTCCCCCAAACGTATTTTGCAATCAGGTCCCTTAGCGCAAGGGATTGCTTCAACCGGGATATAGGAACACGCGACTTAACCAAAAACTGACCATCTGAACAATTTTTTAGGCATTTTATCGCCTCTTTCTCTACGCATCTGTTAAGAATTTAGAATGGAAACAGTATCACGACATCTCTCCATTTAGATATCGTTATTCTTTTTCAAGATGGTAAGGCTACAATATTTGTTTGTTTTGTTTTTTCAATTGTCTTTCTTTTCAATCCAGTATTTTTTTTTCAATCCAGTTCTTTTTATCTCGCCTTCATAGCGAGAAAAGAGAATATAGCGTTCCTTCTTTGTTTTTTTCCTGAAACAACGACAAAGAGAAAAAAAAATGAAAAAAAAAACTCTAGAAAGAGATTCAAGATGGTAGGGTAAAAACTCGATAGAAGATTGTCGTGAATCTTAGTGCTATTCTTAAATCTAGAGTCAAACTGTATAGATAAAAAAAGGGTTTTTTTTTTCTTGTCCGTTTAGAGGGAATAAATATACTGAATGCTAGTTTAGGGACATTGTTATTTTGAGACAAATGCTTTCTCGTTCATGGTGCGTTATTCTATTACATCAGGAAAAGGACGGATTCTTTTTCTTCCGTTTGGTCCTCATTCGGAAAAATTCATTTCGAAATGTTCGGTACGAGAAAACTTGTCTTTAAAAAACAATGATAAAAAAAAAAGATTTACAACGTCGAATTTAAAAAAGTATGTAGTGTGCTCAATAGACGCATTTATGGAGACAAAAGAATGTTAAAGGGGAAATAAAAAGAACAATAACATTCTACAATTTTTTCTTTACTTTTTTTTAGTTTGATGTCTTCAATAATCGTGGCATTTATAATAATATTGTCTTTTCTTTTCATCATTTTCAGTTTTATCTACATTGTATACCTGCTAAGGAACAGTATTTTGCCCTTAAATAGTTGTAACATTTTTTGGTTATTTTCAATTTTTTTTAATTCTAATTATAATTTCGATTATGGCATGTTCTTTTTTATTTGATAACACAACAGAAACTGTAAGACAAAAATCATTACACATACCTTGAAGTTCACAATAGCACAGAAATATGACCAATTGTCTATAATATAAATTTTGACTACAGTACCTATTGTAGTATAATATGGTCTTGTATAATAAAAATATCTACTATATTTGATTTAAATGAATTCGGTAGGAATCCTTAAAAAGATCTTGAAATCAAAATAGAAAGGTCGATATTTGTTTGTAGCACAAGCATTGGCTACTATTCGTCTTGTCTATAATATGCTAACATGCAAGAAAAGTTTCTATTAAATTTGTTTGAAATATTTGGAATTCTAAATTTAATAGTAGCGCAGTAACTAAGAAATTAATATTAATCTTCCGAGGAAAGTTGCGACATCCTCTCACATCTGTTCGACATCTGAAATTCAGCTCTCTGAGTACACGAGATTACCTCTATCTTTGTCTGTGTCTGCCATTGCAGCTTCCACATGCGTCGATGGCTCAAATAATTTTATTTGCATCGAGGGAGATATACTAATCACCATATCTCCTAATAATCAGTCTCAGTTCTTAGAAAAAGAATCGTCAGAAACAATGATAAATTTATTTCTCAAGGAAAATACAGACGAAATACAGACTACAGAGACAGAAGAGAATACAATGTCAGCCATAACATAACATTATCATTAACCAGTGACATCCTTTCTAGTTATAATACAAAGTACCACTACACTGATCCTGAAAGCTACTTTTAAAGAGGTTACCGCCAAACAAAGAATAACCTAAAAGAACAGCTGGTACAAATTTTATGACATTAGTGACTACTAACAAGGCCACGCTAGCTTGGTATTAAGATCTTCGGCACTGGAAAGTACTAGATTCAAAATCCTATTTTACCAAAGAGTCGCTGTGTAATCTAGTGCACATTAAATGTGTCAATGCCAAATGTCCCCCATTGATAGGGCGGAAGTTTAAATAGGATGGATGCGGTTTAGAGACCATCTGACCACGATTCAAAATTTCGAAAATCGTTCCAAAATAGTTTTTTGTTGTTGTTGTTGTTGTTGTTGCTTAGAAGAGGGGCGCAAATAAAACTAAACTAAACCAAATTAGTCACTTGTCACTTTATTCACAAAATTGATGATAAATTTGTAAAACTGAAAGTCGGATTATATAGATATTGTATTAAATTATATTAAATTGCATAGT
>JAPMOR010112290.1:219519-240882 GCA_026543865.1 Argiope aurantia
AGTCGGATTATATAGATATTGTATTAAATTATATTAAATTGCATAGTCGGATTATATAGATATTATATTAAACTGCAATTTGTGAAATATATGGAAGACAAATGTGGGATGAATTAGAAATTGGTAACATGGAGTCCTGTCATTGTTAAAAGTATTACCCTATATATATTTTGAATCTTGCTTTCATGTTCATTTTTTCATATTTATATTTTGAAAATTCTATATCTTGTTTCTTCTTCTGAATGTGGTTTAGAGCCCTGATTTTGATTTAAATTTTCTTATTAATCAGGGAACAATTATTTTGAAAGTTGGCAATAAATGCCATGATACTTATGATCATGTCGTGGTATAACTAAAGACTGATACCTTCTGTTTTACGTTATGAGATATTATGAATTCATGTTTTGCAATATCAAGAAACCTGTTATGCTCTATTGATGCTACAAACATCAATGAATACTTAAAAAATGTACATGACATGAAACTTCTTTTATTTGCTTATTCTCTCTGTCTTAATTTTATTTCATTCTGGGCTGATTCTTTGTTCCTAACTACTCTTTCGTTTTTTAAGTGACTATACCGTTTTCGATTAGGTTTCTTGATATTGATAAATATTTTATGAACTAATTCAAAAATAATTAACTTGAACTGAGAAAATCCTCTAGATTTTAATCCTTTCCTTATAATGTTTATTAGATTGAAAAATAGAATTCATTACTGAATAAATTTAAAGAAAAGAGTTTTTAAAAACGAGCTTTTATTAATCTGCTAAAATTATAACGGTTTACTTTTGATTATTTTGTATATTTCTAATTTATAATTCATTATTATAAATAATGTAGAATCTTATAATAAATTTTTCTAAATTCACTACAAGGTAGCGTCATTGACATGAAATCAGAATTTAATAGATATATCGGTAAATTGTTATTAAGAGTCCAAAATATTAAAATAGAATATTGTCATTAAGAATTCATAAATGAAAAAAATGAAAAAAAACTTTAGTGTATTAATATATAATAAAAAATGGATTACAAAATTCCTTCATTACAAATATGAAACAGGTCGAGTTTAATAAAAGTGTATAAAAACAGAATTCGTCTCTTACAGTAAATACATTTTCTCTTCTTTAATTCTCCTGACAGTGAGTCATCGAGTCATGGTTCAAAATTATATGGTCTGTCTCAAAATAATCCTCATTTATCTTTGAATAGATATGCCTATAGACGCATAGGCATTTTTAATTTTTCTGCTGCTAACATATTATGCACTCATATATGGATTGATTACTTCATTTAGTTATAAAATGTCTTTGATTATTTCAGATATAAAATGGGAAACAAAAATATAAAAATTAGAAAAAAAATCCATATTCGAAATTTAGTTCTTAACGTCAGTAACTACCTTATAACGTTAAAAATTTGTACTTAGAGCCATTTTGAATAACGAAACTTGTTTTAAATTCAGATTTAAAGCAGCTAACATATATTCTCGTTTGGCTAATTCTCGTATAAATGCCAAACGATTCTTGTTCATTATTAAAAAATTAAGCTGAAAATTCTTTTAAGACTCTAATATAATATTTCATCTATAAATAACATTTCTAATTCTCAGAAATCAGTCGAATGTTTTTAAAAAAATCCCAAAATGATCACCAATCCATAAATATACCACCAGCACCCTAAAAATACATTTCCCAGTGATAAAATGAGTGTTAATTTACTGGTTTGCTATCCTATGACCTTAGCAAGAATGGAAATCGTGCGCTGAAATAATATTTCCGTGGGATAAATAAATTTTGTGTATCTGGTAATAAAATTTCCAGGTAAATATCCGCTTCCATTTCGTGAATCCTGGTTTCCGCAAGTATGGCATTTCGTTCATTGTCTTCCAAGGCGAAACTTGAAGCCGACGGCAGGGATTCAGTTATCTATTATCAGCTTATCGTTTCAGAAAAAATTCGAACGTTATATATCTATATTGCTTATCTATGAAGCACTATCATTCCTTCATAAGTAAAGCGAGAAATTTATTCTGGTTTTGTTAAAAGTGAAAGATGAGAATTGGATTTGTTTGGAAATCATGCCTTTCTTTGATTTATTATATTTACCATGTATTATAAGCACCCTGAAGTATATTTTTTGTAATTTCTCAGGAGTATTTTTGAGGTATAATAAATATACAATGTATAAAAAAAACTGAAAAGAAAAGAACACATAAAAGCAAAATACGAAAATATGATATAAGAACATATATTAATAGTACATGAGGACCACAGAAAGGCTGAATCATATAAAAAATAATTTTTATAACATATATTTTTAAAATTATTTATTGTTTCATTTGGAAAAACATCATATTGAACTTAAATACATCGAAAATCTCTACAGTTCGAACTTCTTCAGCAGTCTTGGATTTTCACTAGAAAAGTATATCGGTTGAAATTTCTATATATCGAACAAAATATGAAAACTTACGAATGCATATAAAAATACTATTGTGAATCGGAATATAAATTAAACAAGGAAAGAACTTTATCAACAATTCTTTCTGACTTAGAAATTCTCTGAATACGGGATGTCGTTGACGAAAAATAATTAAATCTTTTCGATCAGTCAGATTTTGAATTTCTGTTCTACGAATTTCTTTCTTTCTTGCTTGGAGCGAGATTTTTACTTTAAAGTAAGCTTAACTTTAGAAACTTATGAAACTTTCCTATAATGAGTGTGATCTCTAAACGAAAAATAAGGTTCGAAAGAAAAAATCAGCTTTTAATAAAATATATAGTGATATCAATAGCGGGTTTAAATATTTTGAGGTTCTAACCAGTGTATGTTATGAAGCCCTTCTTTAATAAACTGGTCAATTTAGTTTACACATTTCAGAACATTTTTAGCTTGTAAGTGATTTCTTTTAGATTAGTATTTTTTATTATTATTATTAAATTAACTATGTGAGTACGCATTTGTTTATATTTTTCTGACTCCAGACTGCCTGGCAACAACGTTTGCGTACATTATTAAAGTATATGTTCGTTTTTATAGATTTTCTAATAACTAAATGAACATAAAGAAATAGATAGGAACTTGACTCATTATACTTGGTAAAGTACTAATATTTCCTACTATTTTATCATTAATAACATTTTTTTTCTTTCCAGATTTATTTATTTGGCAATCAAGAAAATAGGAATTTTTAATCAACCAGCTGGCGGCTCTGCCTCAGCTTAGCGATCCTAGGCAGCTGCCTAGCCTGGCTGGTTGGAAATACGCCGCTGAATGAAATGAAAAATGAAGACCAGGCAAATAAAAGTATGGAATTTCGATAAGTACGTTCTAAACAATTTCAAAAAATGTTTTCTATTTGTACTTTTTAAAATAGTTGTACAGACAGAGCAATCATAAAATAACCTTCCCTCTTTAGAGGTATTTGGAGCAAAAACTAAAGAAAATGAAACCTAATTTTGTATAGAGATAGTGAAAAATGAATTCTAAGCAAAAACTGCCAAGAATTGCAATATTTCGTAAATAGGGAGGATTAGTACATTAAAAATTCTGCAGGTTGGCAAGGAGATCCTAATATTTATTAATAAGGAATTATTTTATGAGTACCATTGTTTATAATTCGAACATTAATGAAATCTAATGTAATTCATTTTTAATACTTCCAATATGAATGTTGATCCGTTTTCTGTTCTGATAGCTCCCAAATTTAACCTTTCGACGACTTTTATTACTTTTTTGAGAAATTCTTTTTCTCATGACGTGTATACTGTACATATGCAATTTGATTTCATTCTGTTCATCAGTTTTAGCTGCAGATGTCTCGAAATAGGCAAGGTTATAATATGACTATAATGTATTTGAATCTTCGGTGTAATGGGAATGTTAAGTTTACATTTTATTTACATTTTTATGCTGAATTATAGCAAAGATTAGCAAGCTAAAGTCTGCAGTTTCTATTATTTTGTATTCGAACAAATTTTAGTGATTAACTATTTGTAAACAATATCAATGGAGAAGATCCCACAAGGGAACAACACTTCTAATGTTACTATATATTTACATCTAAAATGCACTATAAGTAATATTTATTTTATTACTAAAGCACTCTGACAATGTGCATGATACTTTTTACTACAACTTTCATTAGTTAACCCATCATCTGACCATGGTTCAAAATTACGAAGTCCGTCCCGAAATAGCCCTAGTGTTACTTTAAAAAAACGGGACGTTATTATAACTAAACTAAACTAAACAATTATTTAACCTATGATAATCATAACTGATACTGTTGAAAGGATAACAGCCAATCAGGAAGGGCTAACCTTCAAGATTATAATAAACATCTTGCTTTTTGTAATGTCAAAATTAAAAGTGGCCTTTGTACCAGCTGTGGCTTATGATATATTTTACATTAATATTTTTCATTTTTAAAGCAACACATAAATTACAGTACATACACTATAGTTTAGTTTGCTCCAGGATAAGATAGCGAGATACTGCCGATTGAAAACGCTAGGAGAAACGACGCAAGAAACAAATTAAATTACTGAGTTTTTTTTAATTAATAATTCATATACTATAAACTATTCCTAAATATATATTGTTGTACCTACGATAATCCCAAATATGTTATTTTAATTTTGACTCTATCAATACTAAAATTCCCCAAACGCCATTTCATTGAAACTACGGCGGGCGCCCGAAGTGCCTGGATATCACTGCCAAGTTTTCTTCCCCTTTCGTTAAATGCGACTGACTGAATATCTATGGCGTATGCTTTGTTCGTTTGAAGACACTCTCCAATATGGGTTTGGAGAACAGGTAGTTTTTCTGATAATTCTTAAAGAATGTGTGATGACACATTTGTTTAATAGCATTAGTCGAATGAGATCCCCGTCGCTTTTATATTAACCTTTTAAGAACAAATGTCAATACGGTTTTTGAGAATATAGGGAATTTTTCTTGTCTTTGAAAGAGAGTATTCTGAGGTACCTGGCTTGAATGATAGGATTGAGAGAATTAATAAAGAATAGAAGTGACGTCTACGAAAAAAAATTGTGAATGCTCTTTACACTTTCAAAAAAAAAACATTTAACAATTGCATAGTGTAATTAGATACAAAACAATAATGGAGGTTCATGTCTAATCTGAAAAAAATCGTTATCTTTAATCTTTCTTCGACTTGCTTTAATTCGGTTAGCAGGGTTTGTACTGTATTAGCGATAAAAGATTACTTAAAGAAAATAATTTAAAGAAGTATCATAAATTCAGAATAAAATTTCAAAAAAAAATTATCAAGAAGCATTCTTTTAAAAGAAGGGAAAAAACTTTCGCTTCCCGACGGAAATAATTAGAGAGATAATTTTCATTTCCATGCATAAAAAAAATTTCAACATTTTTCATACAGGAAATTATTTTCTTGTAAAGTGATCTTTCTCGTAAAAGAATATACATTAAGGCTCTTGACAAATTATGAATAGTTTCGTAATAGAAAAACTTTCGTATAAAAGGAAGGCCTTAGGGCAAATATTCAAAAGTTATATTTAAAAAAAATACCTTTACATATATTAGTAAAGTAAAAAAAAAAAATGCAAATGTCCTAGCGTCACCTATCCTAAGACGTCACATGTTTCTATATAATATAAATATTTTGAAATTTTAAGTTTCACAGAATTTTAACATATCTTTTAAAAGTTCTCCGACTATAAGACTCAGGATATTATAATGCTTATAAATATATTTTGCTGAAAGTTTATTTCTAAGAAAACATACAACAAACTCATTATAATAATAATTATGATGATATGCAATCTACTCTCTGCTGAACAGCATGGTATCCATATTTAATTTCAATATTCAAAAAAATGAAATTCCTTCAGCATCATTTTATTCATTACTAGCCGCCTTTCGCGACCAGCCGGTTCGACAGTATTACCGCTCGATACAATTTTCAATTAAATATTTTAAGTAACTGGTCTCTTAATAGATTCTCAAAGAAAACATTTTTAATCTTCAAATTTTGATAGTCATACCAAACTTATACTGTTGTTTAGATCGTTTCGTTCAATTTACTATATATATTTTGCTAATTTGTTGTCATTTCCGGTAAAACTTCAACTTTAATTTAAAGCGGAAATGATGAAATTGCAATTAAAATAAAGATATTTTTTAATAAAACCAAGCGTTTTATTTTATTTATCATCTTTATTGTTATTTCTTTATTATTATTATTATTGAATATGAGTATTGCAAACAGAATCGCTCGGTATTTAAGTCTTATGTGAACTACAAAATATTTTTCATAATTTATGTAATATCTCAAAGAATAATTGAACAAAAACTTCTCAGATTCAGCATAAAATTCAGTTTTTAGTTTTGCTTTCAAAAGGATTGAAATGAAATCAATAATAATATTTTGTTCCGGCCTATAAATATATTTCAAGAATTATGAAGTCTAAATTTAGAGCAGTAAGGAATCATATTCTGAGAATTATTCGGAACACACCAAATTTTAAATAAATGAATGAATGTTTCTATTTTCCAGGATCAACTAAGACTTATTTATGAAGTTTTGAATGTTAAAAATTTAGAAAAACTCAACAATTTCATAATCTTAGGCCAATTAATCTTGAGAAACCTGTGCGCTGATTGGCGTATTTTCTTTGATCTTTCTTTGATGGAAAATCTAAAATTATCCTTTTTTCATTGAATAGTGATATTCAAATTTTCATAAATCAATCAGTTTAAGTGATTGATTTAGTTGATTGGAAATTAACTCTTTATATTTAAAATATTAGTGTTTCAAGAACATTTTATTAATTGTGATTTCCACAGCAGAAGCTTCATGTAAAATTAAAAATTCGTTATTTATTAGAGCATTTAATGAATCAAGTCACATAAAATATAATCATTTTCCATTTAGACCATTTTAGCACATCTGTGTCTTACTAAAGGTTTACAAATTAGCTGTGTGGCCGTGATTTGAATGGATACCCTGTTCCATATTAAAGAAAACTTGCCTTAAAATAAAACTAATTTATTGGATTGATAATATACAGAGTGTAAAAGATCATAAAATAATTTTTCTTGAATTTATTTTTTAGAAAAAATAATATTTTTTATTTGTTTCATTTCCTACAAACACGTGTCGAAAATTATATTTTTGCAGATTTCATTTCCAAAAAGATTTAAATAATTTTTAATTGAAACTTTAATTAATGTGATGGCAACACTTTGAAAAAAGCTAATTTTTCCCCATGAATGCGAAACGTGCTCGTGCAGCTTAAATTTTCTTATTTTGTACGAAAAAAATTGTTGAAAAATATAGTTAAAATATTTATTTAAAAATTCTTTAAAAATAGAAATTTAATTTTAAGGTTAAAACATTGGTATTATTTAAAAGATACATTTTTGATCTTTAACTTCATGTAAAAAAAATTTTGTGCGGTAATATTTTTGGAAGTTATAGCAGAAACACGCCAAAATTCCGCTTAATTTTGAAATAAATAAAATTCTAATTAAAAATTCGAAAAAATAACCCCCAGGTGCACATTCCGGGCCTTCAAGGTTTACACGTGCCAAATTTGGTAGCTGTAGGTTGAATGGTGTGGCCTGTAGAGTGCCAACACACACACACACACACACACACACATTGAGCTTTATTATAAGTATAGATATAGATATAGATTAATGAGTGAAAAATCAGCCTTTCTCATTAATCTAAGGGAGTATATGAGTAAAGCTGAGATTTTTTTAATGGGATGTGTGTTTTCCACAAATGAGATACCCAATCTCACTCACCAATCACTCTAATCAATCTCAATCAATGTAATCACACTTTAAATATTACTTACATAAACAATTACTTATTATTTAATTTGTGTAAATATGGCATATTTTTATTCAGTGTTTATGTTCCCCACAAATGATATACCAAATCTCACTTTGAATCTCACTTTGTTTTCCACAAATGACATATTCAATAAATGTAATCTCACTTTAAATATTACTTACATAAACAATTACTTATTAATTTATGTGTAAATCTGGCATAATTTTATTGAGTGTGTATGTTCCCCACAAATGATATACCAAATCTGAATACTAGTTACATAAACAAATATTTATTATTTAATTAAAAGTGGAAATTGCATAAAATTATTCACATGATTATTTATTATTAAAACAAGATAAAATTCCTTTCTGAAAATTTATTCTGTGATCAATAATTATAATACGAAAAAAAAACAGATAAATTATTGAATTAATTAATATGAGAAATAAAACTTGCGATTATGAATTTATTTTGATTCTCTCATTTCAATTAATTCATTTGAAATAAGAAATTTTCATGTATATTATTAAAATGATATATGTAATAATAATCCAATCATCTGAAATTTTTATCTTTTTACTGCATTCTCTTATTTTTACGGCATTCTCTTGAGCAAAAAGGGAAAAGAAGTGAAAATAGATGCAACTTATTGATGAATATCCAATTTTTTTCAGAATTTTATTTTTTACATTAATAATCTTAATTGTTAATGTATGTTAATTTAATTATAAACATACAATTTTTTTAATTTTATTTCTGCTACGAAATATTTTCTTCCAAAAAGTATCTCTTAACATGTCTTTTAAAAAAAATTCTGGTGAATTTTATTCAAAAATGCATATATTTTTTTTTTCCTAAGTTTTGTCAAAGTATATATTAACTATCTTTTTCATGTAATTATTTCTATGTAATTCACACATTCTGAAAAAAGTAATATGGCTGAAATATAATTAAAATTTTCGATAGATTTTGACAAGAATTTTTCTGTTATATTTCGCGAACAAACGAATAATAATAGAAATAAATATCCCTTATTACTGGAAAAGCAATTACAAATTTGAATTAATATACCTAACTATAGAAATAAGTTAAGTAAGCTTTAATAACTACACGTCATATCCTGTTGGTATTAAAACAGACAAATAAATGTGAAGTGTGTATTAATGTTATAAGAATTAAATATTTTATCACTGTCTTAATTCATTACAAACATTATTAACTCTTCCATAATTCTCTAAATCATATTCAAATCGAAATATGCATGTAGTATGATTTAAGAAGCTTAATGTAAAGATAGAAAATAACATAAGTATTATATATTGTCTTAATATTATAATTATTACGTATTATAAGCTATATATTATTAGCTTACGACATAAAATATTTTCCTGAAGCTTTTGGCAAATAAATCCTTGCATTTTTTGGTAATCCAAAATTATATCCTATTTAATGTGTTACATAAAAGGATTTGTGCAGAACTATTAAGTAGCTAATTTAAGTAGAAATTCAATGTAGCTATTTTTGATAATTAATAAGAATCATTTAATTGTGGCATAATGCATTTCTATGGGAGTAGGGGATTCGAATTTTGCATTTGAATATTCAGTGACTATTATGTTTTCACTTCAATTTAATTCAGAAAAGAATTTGAACAAAAATTGTATTTTTTTCAGTGTTCTTTATTTTACTGGGGGATAATGTCAAAACTTAGAAAATAACTCGTAATACTACTGCATCACTAATAATGCTCTTAGAATTAATTAACGATAAATTAAATTAGCGTTCCATTTTAAAGTTATGCAAAAGCTATCACGTAAGGAACCTCTTTATGAAGTAAATTTATATTCACATAAAAAGCTGAAAATTCGTCAGATCATTTTAATTTCGTATCCATTTTGCCTCTTCGAAAACGATATAACTGTCAAGGCATAAGACAAAGTACAATTAGTTATCAGACGACCTTAGCAGGAGGGTTTGACGGTTTTTCAAATCCGGTTTTTAAAAACCGGGTTTTTAAAGTAAATTTGCCACATTTGAAAACCGGTTTTCCGGAACGCCTGGATATTCTTCTTCAAAAAAATATTATTGTTTGGGAACGATTTTTCTAGCACAGGAAAGATTAGGGCGACGAGATGCCAATCTATTAACAAGTGAAGGTATATTTGAATTTCGTAAAATAAATTAAAAAATTTAAACATTGAAATAAGTTTGAAATTATTATATGCTTTAGAAGAACGAAGTCAAGTAGAATTAGCAACTCTTTTGCTGTATCAAAATCAACAAGGTATTTCTAGTTCTGCGAAGAAATCTAGTGTACTTTCTTAAGCTTCAAAACCCGAAATTATTAAGTTATCTGGAAAGATATTGTCTAGAATATTTCCAAATTCTTACGTGGAAACCGATTCTGATGAAGAGTAAATAGAAGAAACATCTAATCAGAGTAATGCTTTTTAAAAAGAAGCCGTAGAAATATCAATTCATATATTTCTTGAAGACCCTAAAGAAAACTTACAAATCCAAAGACACTGAAAGCTGAATTTTCATTATTTGAGGTAACGAATAAAAGAACAAAAAAAATTAGATTTGTTATTTGATGTCATGAAAACAATAAAATCAAGCTTAGTAGCTAGTGAACGAGTATTTTTTATTTCAAGCAATATTGTGTCCAAAATAAGAACAAGACTTAGCCACCGTTCAGTGAATATTTTACGTTTTTTAAAATCCCATTTTTTAGAAGAAATTAAAACAGTGACAATAATATAAATATTATTTGGAATTTTTGTTTGAGTTTTCGTTCTTTTGTGTAAGTAATATGTATATGTAATTCTTAATTCTTTTTTTATATTTTGACTGATATTGATTTCGTTTTTTATTATTTTATATAAATTATATAAAATATTTTTCCTTACTCTATTTTTTTCTGACAAAAATTCAAAAACTTGCTAAAACCGTTTTTTTTTTTTTTTTTTTTTTGAAATTTTGAATTTGCAAACCGGTTTTAAAAAAGTTTGTTTTTGTATAAACCCTACTTAGCAGTTACATTTTTTTTCAGAGAATGGAAAGTCATATAAATTACTAGTATTTCGGATTAATTTAGATAACATGGGCTTTTGACCAACGACTGAAAGTTTAAGCAACCATGAAGTCACATGCTAATGGCGCTCCTTCGACTTCGAAGCCATAAGTCTCCCGGGACACAACTGAGGCCCAATGCTCTCTAAGAACTGTATTTTTCAATATTTCAAAGTTATTTCTTTTAGTAAAAAGTACTTTTGAATTGCTAAATGTTCTAATTATTAGTCTATCTGATAATTAATAATAATGTCAGTAAAAAATGTTAATTATCCCAAAATATTAAGTATAATCTGATTTGGTTTTAATTTTTATATTTTAAAACACTTAATATTCCGAAATGAATTCTGAACATGAATTATTTAAATACTAAAATGCATAGTAAAAAATTAAACTCAAAAACAATAATAGATCTTTTCTCAATAACTGAAGTGAAAAGTTTTAGAGAATATATTCAATCTCAAAAATAATCTCTTTCCAACATCGTATCGTATTCCCTTTTATTCTCTTCTGCCTTAATATATCACTTCTAAAGCTTTAATTTATCATAAGCTCGCAACTTTTTATCATCACCATTTCACTTCAAGTTCCATGTTGATAGCAAAAAAAGACATATTTATCTATTTTATAATTTTACGCTTCCGATATCCTTGTTTTCATCAACTTCATAAGTTTCAGGGATTTTTTTTTTATTTTTGCCCCGCCTTCTAAATAAAAGCACTGAAATCATATTTTTCCTGTCAGTTCCTTAGCTCCTTGATAATATTTAATAAAGGGTTAAAAAATTTGAAACCTTAGAAGAGTAATTGATTAACTAACAGAGGATTAAACGATAAAAGTCTGCTTTTTTTTGTTTGTTTATTTTTTGAAATAATTACGCGATATTTTAAAAAAGCGCCATACTGATTATTACAATTTGTTTGATAAGAAATATTTTACATGGTTCAAGGAAACAAAATTTCAGATTAATTTCTAATTAATAACAAAAATCAAGTTATTAAAATAATTTTAACAAATGCGTTTTAACATCCATGTTTTTATTGAATAGAAAAATTGAGAATGTCTTTTAATTAAAGCTTTATTTCAGTTATTATTGCATTAATTTATTATTTATGACATACTATGAGATCTATATCGAAAATGGTTATAGAACTAATAGAGATTATTCAATATTTTAAAAAATTAATAATTATTTATAAATATAATGAACTATATACACGTATATCATTCAGTGCTAATTTATTCCTTACAATATTTTATTTTGTACAATATAAAACTTCGTGGAAAAATTTTAAATTTTCACTTCATCTTTGCTTCAAGAATATCAAAATTATAAACCTCATTTAATAAAATTATTTTTTCTTGAGAAATTAAATAAAATTATCTGCGTTCTTTAAATTAAAAAAAAAGTAAACTTTTTACTTATAATGATGAATTTCAAAAATTTTGAGTTAAATGCAAACATGTCAAGGGAAAGAATTCATGCAACTTCAGACTCTTATGACAAAATAAACTACTCATGTCCTTTAACATATATTAATCGCACATTGTCTTATTCATTGAGATATGAAACCATATTATCTCCATGCCTTTAATTCTAAGTTATCATTCAACTTATGATAGCGATGAACTGCTTTCAAACATGCATCAAAGGAGCCAACCTCAAAAAACTAACCAAAAGAAAGTTGCACATTTTTATCACGTCCGGGTCACCAAATATGAATCATCGTTCCACCATACAGGAATGAACTAATGGAATTTTATTGACAACTTTCATTATGCCTGCAATATTAATACATGAAAATATTGTTGTGAAACCATTTACAAATATAATACAAAATATTATTCGAGTTTACCATTAATAAAAATAGTGATAGAAATGTGAGACCACAAGCATAATCTCAAAGCCGCATGATTATAGGAACGTGTATTGAACACGTATAATAACTATTGTCTATTGACACGTTGTCTTCTTTATTTATGGAACATTACATTAATTTTCCTTTTGTAAGTTTGAAATGGGTTCCAAAATTATATACATTTTATGAGACATGAAAATTTAATATGAGATTAAATTCTCATCAGCTTCCAAATCATCTGTTATAATACTGGTATCTAACATAGAAGAGATTTCCATGCAATTTCTAAGATCTAAAGATAATTCAATCATATTATTTAAATCTATAAATACCAGAAATACAAGTATTTCTTGTGCCTTAATATTTTACTATTTCTAAACGATGGAAATAAAAGATAACCAAAAAATTTGCCATTAAATAAATATTAAAAGAGAAAATAAAATAATAATTTCAATAATTTAACTCTCTATCTGTAGTCACAGAAATTATGAATCCTAACTTTTCTGAGGAATTAACTTTTGAATTACGTAAACCTAAGAATTTTTTATAACTCTCGCTAAATATATCGTTCAATTTAATAATAAGCTCAAAATTATTCAGTATTAAGAATAATAAATGAACAGTCAACTCTTAATAGTAGCTATTTAAACAAGGATATTCAGCTATTTAAACAAGGGTTGAAATCAAGTAGTGCTTTAATGATTATTTAAACTAAGTTTTCATCGTCTTTTTTCATTTGAAATTTTCCTTGCTTAACAATTTAAGCATAATTTTTCAGTCTATGTAATTAATATTCGTAAAATGTAATAATATTTTCTGAATATATCTTGATCAAGCGAAATAACTAAAAATAATTATTATTTAAGAAAATATTTGATTATATCATATCAGCATGAAACATTTATTTAGTACTACATTAAATCTTTTCAGATTTGATGGTTTTAGTTTAAAATTTCAATTTATTGGAGATTTATGATTTTTTTTTTGATTTTTTAAGTTTTTCGAAGCTATATAAATGAATATAAAGAATATAAATGAATATAAAGAATAAAAGAAAAATAATTTTAAAATACCACTTTATAATTCATTTTAATTAAAATTATGAATTAAAAACAACAATTATTTAATTAAAATTTCTTTAGGTCAATAATATTAATAATATATTTTATTAGTCAAAACTATATTATGAAAAATTAATTGCAAAAAGGTAGTGACGAAAATATGAATTAATGCATAGTGCATAATTCTTTTTCTTTTCCTCCTCTTTAATAATTAAAACTAATTTCAGTCATTTAGATGACCCATTTTACACATTACACAGAAAACGAGTTTAATAATTTCCCAAGCCCTAGTTCCATGTGTCAGGAGAATGATTGCCATCATTAAGTAGCGGTTCTTAATAATTTAATTAATTAATTTACTAATTTTATTATCAGTTACTTAATTATTCCAAATTAATCGGAAAAAGATGAAAATAAAAGTGATGAGAATATGAATTTATGTGCCGTGTAGAGCTCATTTTAATTATACTCTACTTCATTTATTATTAAAACTAATTTTGAGTCATTTCGATGACACGTATTATCCATTATCTAGAAAGCGAGTTGAATCATTTCCCTAGTCCTAGTTGTAACGCCTCCATTCCAGGTGTCAGAGAAAGGATTGCAATCATTAAGCAACGGTTCTTAATCAGGCAATGTTTGCGAAAGTTGTGACGTCAATGACGATCACACTGCGGTTCTTCTTGGCCCTTCTACGTACCATCAAACGGACAAATGAGGACACGGTGTTCCTACTCAAGCCTAATGGACGGGTCTTGTTGGTACCCGGTAGGCACCGGAAATGACAGAGTCACCATGCGATGGAACCGGAAGTCCTTCATTCACGTGCCCTGCCAAAACCTACTTTGGCAGGGGTTATTAAATATCCTGGTCGTCCCTTGACATAGGGGGGTTGAACAATGTGATGGAATAACACGCCGAGGTATTAATATCATCTCTCTATCAGAGGTTTCCGATTGGGGGCTTTTAGTCGGGGTGTTGGCAATGAAACGGAATAATCCTCTTCACAAGTGTTTTGAAGAAGCAATTCTTGCTTTAAAAATAACTTCGATAATAAATGGCATTTTATTTATTTAATTAATAAGTAAAAAAGATTTTACAATTTATGCACTGAATAATAAGAAGCTAACAATTGTTATGATGACTGAAATTAATCTGTCTAAATGTGATTATGTGGATTATATTATTTTGGAAATTTCATTGAAATAATATGCTAAGAGCCATTTAGTTTTTCAACCTCGTTTTATTTATTTATTTTATAAGTACACTTAATAAAATAATTTCTATGTTGAATACTAAGATATTTCTTATTCGGACAAGTATTAGCAAGAGAAAAAAAATACATTCACAATAACTTAAATTTTAATATAATCATTTATAGTTATTCTTATTAAATAATTTAGAATGAAATAGTTTACTAAGAATTATTTGACTGGTAGATTGTATATAATGTATTATTAAAAATATTAATAAGCTACCAACAGAACATTCATTACATATACATTTGATTAATAAATTGTATTTTGCTTATTTAATCCCTAAGTAAAACATTCAATTATTTATATGCTGGA
Organism: Argiope aurantia; assembly: GCA_026543865.1. NCBI lineage: Eukaryota > Metazoa > Arthropoda > Arachnida > Araneae > Araneidae > Argiope > Argiope aurantia. The sequence continues at coordinate 234,922 of JAPMOR010112290.1, forward strand.
TAGCAAGAAACTAACAATTGTTATCAAGATTATTGTAACAAATCTACAGGCATATATCTGTAGGGATTATTTAATTTTGAAAATTAAATTTCATTGAATTTAAAATCATTTAGTTTATGAATGGCATTTAATTTATTTTATTCATAAGTATAATTAATAAAATTATTACTGAGTTGAACAATTAGATATTTCTAATTGAAACTTAAAGTTAAAACTTAGCAACAGAAATAAAATAAAGTTGTCTACATTTATTTAAAAGAAAGTTCATTTCCATAAAACAATTTTGATTGAATTAATTTATTAGGAATTATTTGATTGGTCAATTGCGTATTGTTTAATTAATCAGTAAATACAAATAAAGTAGCAGCAGAATATCCCTGACATGCAAAGCAATATATGTATTGAAAAATTAGCTTTTGAAAATCGTTTTCAGGAAATTTTATTGAAATGATGAAATGTAAAATTACAGCTAGTTTAATGCATAAATATGAAGAATTTATATTATTTTACTGTATATGCATTGTTCATAAATGTGCAGAATTCTTAAACTATAAATTCCAATCTAAAATGGAGTCACTGATTATAAATTAGGGGTCCAAAAACTTTGAAAATATGAACATCTCTCCGATTATTTAATATTCCGAATTCGAAAAGATTAAATTAGACATCATGGTTTAGACTTTTCATGAAAAGTTTTCTGACAGCTGTTGGAAATAATTTTTTTTTACAATTTTATTAAACAATGCTTCTTTAATTTGTTTAACTTTCGTTTGTAAACATATACTCGGAACAGAGAAGAAATTTTCTCTTGAAAATGAAGTTCAAAGAAAAAAATTTTAAGAGCAAAAATTTCAAGTGGGGAATGATTTAAAACACCAGCTCTAAAAGATACAAAGTTTATTTCTAAAATATATAATATAGCAAAGGAAGATTATCAAAGGAAGTGGTAAAAAATTCATTTTCATTAAAATATACTTATATTCAATCGAATTAAAGATTTTTTATTAGCCATTAAAGAGGTTAAGGTAAAATCTTAAAACAGATGTTCGTAAGTGTTTTAAAAATTTTATTGTACACTTTTAGTTAACTTGGCGTGTTTTAAGTTTAGGCGGAGAAATATTTTGTGATTGATTTTTTTATTAACCTCTTTATTTGGTAAAAGTTTCAAATTTCACACAAACGTCTATATTTTGACAGCAGTTCACTATTTTTTTTTATCTTCAGAATTTAGTTATCAACTAATTCATCGACTTAATTAAATTTTGAGCGCTTACAAGAGGTGCCATCTTGCTGTGAATTTGAGAAAGAGATGATTTCGGGATTTCGACATATACTTATTATAATGAATATTAAATTTAAACTAATAAAAAGCATAATATAAAAATGAAAAGATTTAATTTTCAATTCTTTAATCCCTAATCAATTTGGCTTTTTTTATGTAATCTATTGAGAGACACCTTCTGTTCAGGAATTTACTATCATATTAATTGGAGATAAAAATCCACAGAATGTTTTAGGTGTTTCTAGCATATATATAACTTTTGTGTCAAATTATAGCATCATTAAATATTTTAATTTCAGCTTATAATTTTGAGAAGCAATATCTGAATACTCACATGACACATGGACATCGATTTTTTAAAAGTATAAAGACGATTAAAATGTCAATAAAAGTATGTGCTTAAAAACTGTTTTAATTATTTTTAATCTTATACTTCAAATAAATAATTAGATCAAAACTAATAAAGACAATAACTATTTATTAAGTCAAAAGCAATAGTAGAATAACGTCAATGAATAACTCTGAAAAAAATGCTAGCGTCCCACTGAATGAAGTTAGGGAAGGAATAAGCTGAAATCCTGAACTCTATTTTTCAGTATTTGCATTGGTAATCTTTAGCAGCCGAATTCCAGTCGATATCTCATTGAGCCGGGGAGATATCCAGAAATCCGTTGAAACCTTCTCCTCTACTTCTTTGAGGTCGAATTTCTAAAAATACCTTCTTAGTGAGAACTGCAGCCCAAGAAGAACTATTTTTCTCGGATTTTACATTCCGGGATTTCGGGTGGGTATGCCTGCATTAGTCATTCTGTCTAGACAATTATCTTACGTAAAAATAAGAAATAAAGCATGGTTTCTAATAATTTTAAACATATTTTGTTTGATATATAAAAATTTTAATAAAAACAAATGTTTTAAAAATTTTTAACAATGTACAAAAAAATAGAGTTTTTTAATTTTAATCTTTTTCTGTTTTTGATTTTTAACTTATAATTGATTATTACAAATATAATTTTGTTACCATTTTTTTCGCAAATTTTCTAATTAGTGGTGCCATCTTCATAAAATCGAAATTTGACTAAATGAATAGATTTATTGATTATTAATTTCAGTAAATAGAAGAATAGTGAATTGCCTCGGAAAAGACGTACAAATTTTTTAAATTTCTACAGCTTGAAAAAATGAATGAAACGTGATTACAAAATTCTGTCTTCACAAAATGAAACAAATCGAATTATGTAAAAGTTTATAAGAAATCATTTTAAGAATCAAAGTTGAATCTCGAGATTCCCACGATTTTTTGCCTAGTCTTAGGTAACTTTTCCGTTTTAGGGGTGTTTATAAATATAAAATCCAGGAAAAAATTTGAAATAAGTCAATGCAAATGGAGTTGAATTTGATGATTCAGAAATGAGAAGATTTTATAGATGAAATTTAATATATGATCTTTATAAAAGAAAAACTGTACTACATCGACTGACGGGAAGTGGTGTTTCCATAAGTATAAATCTAAATTTTCCATTGTATTATAAAGCTGCATGAAAATCAACTATATTCATAAAAATTTCACAGCGTGCGAAATGAAACTTATGGGGAATGAAAACAATTTTATGCGTTTGAAATTGTTCTATATATTTTCCTACACGTCACCTCTTACTTTCATGCGAAATACTGTATATATTTTCAGTTATTGTATTTATTTAAATTTTCCTAACCATTTTAGTCGAGACTGAAAACATTCAGTGTATTTTTGCTTTCTTATAAAAAAAGAGAAAGTTTTATAATAATCATTTAAGATTATTATAAATATTTTCTTAGATAACTCAGTTATTAGAAACAATTAGACCAGAAAGGGAGTTGGTCAATTTGAGATAATAATTTATAAAGAACTCAAAGATACTTCGAATTTGTTTGCAATAGAATATAAATGTTAACTTGAAATTATATGAAATGATTGATGAATTTCAAAACTAAGCTTTTCATTCCAATTAAGATTAGCTAATTTCAATTAGATTTTAACTAACTAAACTAACTATTCTTGCTACATGTATTTACACAATATTATCTATAGAAGTATTATACAAAAAAAATAGTACTGCTAAATTAAATTAAAGTTTCAAAAACAATTTTATATGTGTGTAAGTAGAATTTTTGCATTTTAAATTTTATTTACGTTTTAGTCTTTAATATATAATTCACTTTAAAAATATTTTAAAATCTTTAAATCAAGTTTTCCTCAAATTTATAGAATCTGAAAGTATTAAAATAGTGTAATTTCATCGATAATACACTTGCACGATTTAAGAACTTCAATACATCAAGAATTAGGAAATATTGATTACAGAATTTAGTTTTTACAAATATAAAAACAGGCAAATTAAATATAAAGTATTCAATTCCACTCGTAATAAACAAAATATTCAAAAACTCTTTCCTAAGCACAATTTTACTTAAAAATTACTATGTAAAGTATAAAAAATCTGCTTCAAGATCTACAAAATATTTACATATGCACATGACTAAAAGTAAAGCGATCAACCTCAACTGTTGTTAAATTTGTTTAGCAACAGTTCCTATAAGCACTTTAAAAATATCTTTAAGCGCCTTCCCTAAAAGGTGAGTTTTAGTAATGTGCTACAAAATTCATTTTGGAAAAAACTTTTATTTAAAATTCTAAAAGTACTCCTTCAATGAGAAGTGTTTACATTTTACGTGCTTGTAGAAAATTGCGTTAGATGCAAAGAAAATCTTATTTACCACCTTTTGGTGAATTTTTAATATAAGACTATTTAAAGAGTTCTTATTTATTTTGTTTTAAACAATTTTGCCTGCGAGGTTCTTTTATGTATTGTCGATAACATTGAAAAAGTACTTTAAATTATGAATCGTGAAAGCCATTTTAATTTGATTATTATTTTACTGGATTTGAATCCTGAAATTGCACTTCTTTCGTGTAATCCGTTCGCTTCATTTTTTAGAAATTTCTTCTGGTGAATAAATTTCAGCATTGTCATTATTTGAAATGTCATAAAATCTTTTTAAGTGCAAAAAAGTTTAAAGAAAATCAGCGAAGAAAATATTCAGTATTAAATGAATTCCAATAAATGACAAATATAGTACAAATCAATTAAACACAGTCTGTGAAATAATTTTTTTTAGAAATGTAGTACATCCACTAAATGCTATTATAGGTATCGAGTTATTTTATTTTGCAGCTATGAAATAAGACATAATAAATACACAAATATGGTGAACACAATGATTAAATATTTCTCAAATTAAATTTATTCGAACTTATATTTATTTTATCGATGATTGTGAAATGAAACATTTTAAGACATAATATGTCCCATTCACAAAATGTAGAAACTTTATGCGAGCCTCAATTTCTGTATTGTTTAGCATTTACTTTATCCTCTAAAACTCCCTTAAATACAGTTGTCTAAAGGATTTAAATCCGGTAAAGAAGGTGGCCAAACTTCTTGCTTAGTAAAATTTGGCCAATTGGCATGGTGCTAAATCTGAGTTAATTTGGCTAAGTGGCATGGTGAATTTGTGAATTATCGCATTCACATATACAAGAATAGACAGAACGATAGGCAGGAAACTTATTGACGTTTTCGACTCAAAAAATTGATATAGATCTATATAATTGGTAAAACGATACACCGATTTTATATACCGTTTTTACATTTTTTTACCTTATTTACATTTTTATTTGCATTTACCTTATTTACATTTTAAAGCATAAATGCTTAAAGACGAGCATATATGTTTCACTCAGACACAATCTTCTCTAAATTTGATACAAATCAAAAACTTTTGGAGTATAAACTACACACCAGATTTTATTCATTTAGCTTATTCTATAAGAGAGTAAACGTATTCATTAATAGAGAGATATAATTCCGAACATATATCAGTCTTCAAAAGATTTAAAACATGGATAATCGTCAAAATCTGGCGATAAATTTTCAACGTTTGCAGTGCTCTTTTATATACATATTCCGCTTCCGAAAAAGTAAAGAGGGTTATATCAAACTAAAGCGATGCTGAAAACTATACGGTGGCCATAAAATAACTTTCTCACTTTTACATCATTTGCAATTACAACAAATGAAAGGAATGAAACCAAATTCCATATATACTGTCGGAAGCATGAGCAGATAAATTCTGGGGAAAAAAATTCCGCAAAAGAAAAAAATCACAACGAAAAAATGCAAAAAAAAAAACGATAAGAGAGGTTTCAGCGCTGTCGGAACGAAAACACCGAAATCAATAATTTCGCCGAACTCGCGAAAATGGATTATTCAAAATTTCATTAATGTTCGAATGACAAAAATGTACAGACAGAATAGAATGACTTATAGTCTGAAATTTAGAGAAAATACTTTTTTTATTAAAGTTGGTGACTGCATTGGAAAATCGATTTTTCACGAAAGTATCGAAAATACTTCTATTCAATAATTTTGATATCTGAAGAGTTTTTCGTACAACCGATTGAATTTTGTTTCTTCAATCATTCCGTACGAAGTTAAATTGATTTTTATATTCTTTTAACTTCCATTTTAGTATTGTGGCCTGGTGGTAAGATCTCCGCTTCGGAACTGGAGGATTTGAGGTTCGAGATCTTATTCCACCGAAAACCCGTCGGTGCAACCGTAAGCGGGTCTGGTGCA
>JAPMOR010112290.1:240892-364081 GCA_026543865.1 Argiope aurantia
TTTTATTGTTTGAGTTATTATTATCAATCATTTTCAGTCACGCAATTTTGACATTGTTAATGTAAAATAAAGAATATTGCTTAAACATAAAGTTATTAATAAAGCTTTTATTCATAATTTTCTTATGCTGATATTCTTTCTGGAAATGTATTATTCAATTTCAAAAAATTCAGATATAAATTCCGGAATGTAATGCTTCCTATTATCGAATGAGATGAAGGTAAGACAGGCGAAATCAAGCTTTAAACATTATTATCCTAAAATGTTTCAGAATAGAAATTCTAGGGTTTTACTCCTTTTACTAGTATTTATGTCAGCTGGGCTTTGTTTCGATTAGTACGAATGTCACTGAAACGTAATGTTTACTATAAGAGCATTAAGTAAATTTTAAAAAATGCAAAGAAGCTAAATTGGCTTAACTTTTGTGTCCTACAGCAGTTACTTTATTTTCAGAATGAAAAAAGACAACATTTTTCTTACAAAGATAAACACAAAAACGCTTGTAAAGAACAAATGATTGAGCAAAAACAAGTCTTTATTCCGCTTCAATAAATTGAACCTATTTCTTTTCCAGCTGGACTTAAAAGTGATTGTCTGGAAGAAAATGACACGTGGAACAGAGCTTTGTATTTATTTGCTACTATATTGCTTATAAAACTTGTCGGTAAGTGGTTGGCAAACTTTATGTCCATGAAATAATTACATAAAAGATTTATTTATTTAATAATAATTTTTTAATAAATGTTACGATAAATATGAAGTCACTTTGGTGTGATAGTCATCTAAAAATGAGCAATTTTGTACTTAGACAGAGAATAAGATAATTGCCAATGTAATTTCTGTTATTAATATACATCGCTCATATTGATGAATTTGGGAATATTTTATTATATTCAGAAATTGGATTTCAGTTTTGCATTGTTATTTACATGTTAATTTGCCATAATGCACAAAAATTCGAATTCTACTCTTCACGCGGTAAATGATATTTGAGAATGCTGTCACAATACCAGTTGCTGAAATACCATTTGAATTAAATTTTGAATCTGTGTTGCAAGAATCATTAAATAGGACCAAATCTCAAAACTTCCGGTCAACTATGAATTAACCAACCCCATTCTGGATGGATATACCGTGGGGGTAAGAACGACTTCTCCACTGCAAACAAAAATTCTGATCCATGCAAAATTAACCTATTAACAAAGTTTAAAGTGTCGAACCCCATTAAAAAAGTGGTACGTCTCGACATCGATTTTGGAGCTATTAACTAACATCAGCGCCATTATCGTACCTCCTGAATAATAGAGAAATTGCTTGCCTATTCGGAAATTTCTCATCCTCGTACTTGAGCTGTAACTATGGAGGCGAGAGAGAATTTTCGGATAAGTACAACATGCAGAATCATTCGTCTGAGAAATACAATCTCTACTGGTTGTGGCTGTATTCGTTCTGTATCATTAATTTCTAAAATTAGAATTTGATAATATTGAATAGACTTTTGGACAAAAGTGAAATATTTCCTGTGGTTCAAAACATTTTCTTATACTACTTATTACTTGACTTTTTTTTTTGTCATAATTACTTTTTCCGGATCATCTGAAATTTTTGTTCTCTATATTTTAAGAGACAGCGGGCAAGATATTTTTGCGTGCATTTCCGTAACCGCTGTTTCCATTTAATTTTCTCCAAGAGTCTTTCAGAATACTTATGATCGAGTGATTTCTTGCATGCATCTCTGCTCATAGTTCAACTGTGAGCAGAGATACATGATACATGCGGAGTTCCACTTCATGTGATATTTATGTATTTCACCACGACCTTCGTAAAACAAGGCCTCACAACTTATTTGTGACGTAACGCGGGTAGAATGATTGGCTGCCATGAGCAGAATCCCACTTTCTTCCTTGATGTTTAGGTACATTTTAAATTCACTTAAAAATAACTTATTATCAATAGTAAGACATTTATCTTGCATAAAATTCAAAATTATTTATTTTTCCCTCTGTGAATAAAAGAAACGTCATGGTAGAAAATCTTAAGGTCCTCTATAGCTTATTGACCACTTAATAACATTTAAATCACAATGTAAATTTATTAGATATATAAATTGGGGTATTATTGTTAGTTTTTCTTGTTTTAATGGAGATTTTCGTTTTTATTTTATTAAAAATCGTTTCGTTTTTTCCCTGAAAATATTTTTTAAAGCTTAAAATTAAATTAATCTAATGCTTTTTAAAGCTTTTGATGAATATTTTTATTGTAGTCGCAGGTAATACATGTATTTTATAAGTAAATTATTACATAAAATTATTTACTTCTCAAATTACTTATGAACTTTCAAATAAAATATTAATGTATTTAATATAAAATTTAAATTTTACACCAACAAATTCTGTTGATAAAAAATAATTACTTTCACAGCTTGTTTTTTCACATTAAGAATTGTTTTCATTTAATATACTAGTAATTCATACAATTTAATAAACTAGCTTTTATTATATCTGATTTTACATTTCAATGCATTTATAATTAATTTCAATTCAATCTGTAGAAACAGTAAAAGAAAACACACATAAAAAAATCACACACTATTTGAATCATAACATTTTATTTACAGTGAGACAATAACAAAATACTTTTTGTTTTCCAACTTTATTATAGATTTCACACAGACAAATGAAAATAATTATAATATTAAATAAAGTTAAAATACAAACCTACAAATTACTTCTAATTTGGAAGAAATTAATAAAGAATGACTTACCTTAGGAGCTTGAAAAGTGTCTAGACAAATAAAAATTATTTTGTTTGCTTTTTCAATTATACTCCATATATTTGATTTAAAGTTTTTAAATTTTAAAATTAAATCAGAAAAAGTGTTGATTTTTTTACTATCTCCTCTCTTTTTGCTATGTCCTGGAGACTGCTACTTAAAAGCTGCTTTTAAGTTTTCCCATGTTTTTATGTGTTGCCCTATCCATTGGAGTTTCTCTTCTTGCTTTGATTCTGAGGAAAAGTATGAGGGTAAATTAGGGAAAATTGGAGGTAAAGCATCAGGTACAAGCCTTGAAAAAAAGAAAGAAAAAAGTGGAATTCTTTAGATAAAAAAAATTAGCAATTTATTAAAACTTAAAATCAAAAACAGAATAGATATTTTCTTAATACATAAACTAAAAGCTTACTTATGTTGGACAGTATTAAATAAAATCATATTGAGTATTAAATAATAAAATTTAAAATCAACAGAAACATTCATTCATCCAAAATAAATACCTAGTTCAATATTATGTTGGAATATCTATAGTAATTATTTATACTACCATTCAAGTAATACAATATTCTATATGAATTAATCAATTGATTTTACATGGTATGAAAAATGGATTTAAAAACAGTAACTTTTCATTACTTTTAAAAAAAGTTTCAGATATTTTGTGAAAGTTGCATTCATTGATAATTAAAGATTGTGTATAACTAATGATATTTAAAAATAATTATAAATATTAATTGTTTTATATATAATCTGATGATTTATAGATAAACAAATAAAAACTACATTTTCTAAACCTATATGAGCATGCAATTCATATTGTTTTTACAACTATATTTAACTTTTTTACATAATATTTTAGAATAAAATATAAGTTTAATCTGCTACAATCTATAGTCATGATATATATAATAAAAAATTAAGTTTTATTATTCATTAGAGGATTTTAAACTTGTTTTATAAGAGCATAATAACAATAAATCACTTAAGCACTTTGTAAAATTTTGGTGATAATTATTAAAAATTTCTAAAAAAAAAATTGCCTTTGACTCTCTAGTGGCACTTGAATAAGTTCTCATGTACTGGTATTAAACGCTTCTCTGTTAAAAACTGATTTTCTTGAAAATGTTCCTAATGTTAGCAACAAATATTAGGCCTAAATCAGATTTTAAAAAATATGTCTGAAGTATAATTAAAAAGATACAGAAACAAAACATTTTAAATATTAGGAACAAATAAACAAAAGACTATGAGAAGTAACAATAAAACAAAGAAGTTTTTTATTTAGCTCAAGCAAACAATACCAAAGTAATTGGAAGCATAAGCAACTAAATGTAGAGGAAACAAAAATGACAGAAGATAAATGGAAGTTATACATAATTTTAAATGTTTCGTATTTCAAAAGAATTAATTAACTATAAATTATACAAAAAAATCAAACTTGCCTTACTATATTTAGTTGGTACGAAATCGTCCCGCTTTATTGCAGAGATCCATGCTCTTCTAGTGTTTTCATCGTTTGGAAACGAAAATACAGAAACATTGGAGCTATTTTTTGTGTAATCACTTTTACAATTGGGAACACAGCACGCACTAGGCATCTTCCTTACGATAAATTAAAATTAATATGCAAAAATATCAGAGAACTTTCAAACAAAGTCAATAACACATTTCCCATTCTTCAATACGAAAACGACTATCGTTTTCCACAGAATTCATCCAACCTCATGACGTCACGGACTGAAAGCGTTGGGAGTTGTGAGGCCTTGTATTACGGAGGTCGTGATTTCACACACGCATATATTTTTGATAAATGAAACTTATTTTCCTCATTCACATGCAGCCTTTTCATTCCTCTTGATTCCTTTTAGCATATGAAAATGATATTCTCGACCCTGCTTTATGGTGTTTCTGATTTTTCTTTGACCTTATGATATTTTATATTTAATTATTAAAATGATATTTAACGTCTAAACTGTACAGCTTTTATTTTCTGTCTGATAAAAGTAATATCATAATGCATCACCTTCACACATCAATGTTTAAGAAATTAAGGACTTTGTACAAATGTTTAAGACAATATGCGTCAGCAGATAATTTGGATAGCCCGTTTCTACTTTACACTCATCAAAGAAAATAAATTGCCTTTTGACTTATCCGAAATAGCCAGAAATGTTCAAGATTCAGAATGATGTCAGTCATGCATTACCAATTATTCATGCTCACTAAACAATACACAAACTCAACAACTCCCGCCAAAATCGTATTCAATATGAAAAAAGGTCAACATTTAAGGGGCATGGTGCGCATAATTGGTGTTGAATTCTGTTCTTCATGGCATTTGAAATGGGCGTTGTGGGACAGTTGCGGATATGCTGTAGGAGTAGTAAGTGGGGAAGAGTATTAGAGAGCCTGTCTCTTTTATGGAGATAAAATGAAAAAAAAAAACTGCATTCTGTACTTTTGAGGGACGTTCTTCGGAAATTGAAAAAAAGTTGGTAGAGGGAGGAGGAGTTCTTGGAAGTAGGCGGATTTCTACAATTTAGAGGGATTGTGAATGACCATCCTAAATGAGAGAGGTTAAAAATAGAATGATGAGGTGAACTTTGAATAACCACCTTTACAGCTCGTGAATGCTACTTCGAACACATCCTTTGACATCTGAGAATTTCGAAAATGAAATTGACTGTATTAATTAAATTCATTTGGTCAAACTTCCTCCTCGTGTACAAGACACATTCATCCATTAATGATGATGGATAATCCGTTCCTACGTTTTAATTTGTATTGAGTTCGTCATTGAGCAATGATCTCTTTCAAAAGTTTGTTCACACTATATTGAAACAATCTTTATTTACCTATAAGGTCTCTTTTTAAAATAACACACATGTTGTTCACTGACATGTGTTGATTTCTCATGCTCTTTAGTAGGTGCAACTGATCTTTTCAACAATGCATTGTAACACGATTTCTGTTAGTTCCTACACGGCATAATAGCATATCTTTGCAAGGTAATCAATTTGGAATAAGGGTACATTATATTTTACATGATCTCAAGATATAGAATATTCTAAATGAAACAATAATATTGACTAAGTGTTGTATTACGAGACAGTGGAATTTTAAAAAATAGCTTTCATTATTTTAAATTTTCACTGCAGTTTTATTCAATCCATTGTTTATTTTTAGTTCAATTTATAGGGAAAATAGGACCTTCGATAAAATTATATTTTGCCTCTTCCAGCATTTTCTAAAAGGAAATAATTTTTTTGTTCGAATGTATTCCAAAATGCTACATTCACAGTCTATGAAGCTGTCTGAAGTTCACCAATAGAGTTGTATGTCCATCTAAAACATTAATTTATTATCCAAAACTAGGCTGTACAATTCATTTTATAGAAACATCATAACAGGGATTCATATGCTTTTTTGTTGATCAAATTTATCAAAAATATATATGTATGCGAATGTTCCACATTCTTTTGATAAACCAAAAGCAAATATTAAATATATTTCATTAAAAGTGTTCATACATTGACAATGTGCCCAAAACTTTGGGAAAACATATTCGTTTCCGATCACTGTATTCAAAGTGTTGTTATTTTTAATTCTTAGAATTATTCTCTTTAAATAGTTTATGTTTGAAGCGCTTGATTTCTCTCTCTCGTAATAAAACGGTTTTCCTTGGATTCCTTAACTTTCGATCGCGCGTCACATCTCAGCAATATATATATTTGAAAAATAATTATAATTCTCATCTGGGAAAGAATGTTCTCGGAGTTTGTACTTTATGTCTCATTTAACTAATATTATACAGATCCTATCTTGAATATTCTTTTCACCCATTTTCATTTAATTTGATCTGCTTCATGCTTTTAAAACTTAATTTTGCAATATTTTTTTTTCACTCACCCTCTGACGTAATGCAGTTTTGAAATACTATCTATTCAATAACAATACACTACCAAAATATTTTCAGAGGTTAATAATATGTTATTTAGTTAATTTCACTAAATTTTAATTCCAAAGAAAGTGGTGCCACCTGGTAGAGAATTTGAGAAAAATTCTTCTATGAAATTCATTCCATAAAATTTATTATAATGTGAATCAAAAATTGAAAAATAGAAAATAATTAAAACTACAAAATCTTCCACACAAATAAAAATGAGTTTTAAAAAAATTCTTTTATTATATTTTAAAAAATACGAAGAGATTAGTCCATTTTTATACGTTTCCTTTAAAAAGAATCACTTTTTGGATGCCCCAGATTTAGCTTTTAAATATCTTCTTAACTTTAAATAAGGCAGCTTATTTTGAAATCAAAATTTAGAAGTTCCTTTTACGCTGGAATGCACTCTATTTACTTTAAAACTGAGCTACAGAATCTTTCATCTTTCAACCATGAACGAAATGTAAATAAGTCCTCGAGACAGGAAACAAAATCAAGTCGTGCTGAAACTGAATACTTCTGAAATGTATTTACTGTACACAACGGAAGATCTCATGCGAAACAGGTACAATCTATGATGTTTTTATAAAAGAAAAGAAAGAATATTAGAAAATCTAATATGTTGCCTTTGTCTCCAGAATACAGAAGGAAACATGGTATCTGTTTAATTCCAGTTTTGGCATTCTGAAAGAAAAAGATTAATCTGTTGATTCAGTTTGAAAATTGAATATTTAATCTCATTAAATTTTAAAACATCGCCGTCAAAACAAAATTAGTTGATATGCCATTTTAATGCGTACCTTTATTTTCTAGGATTTCTAGAAGAATTATTTAACTTTTAAATAGTTATCTAATAGAAGCTTGAATGTTCTTTCTAAGGAAACCTTCTAAAATAAGAAATCTGAGTCAATACTCAAACTATGCAAATTCTTTGAAAATGAATGCATTTCAAATGCGTTGAATTTGCATTTGAATTTGATTGCATAAATTTGAATATCACTTTAGATAAAAATTTCTTGTGTTTAATATTTAATTTGAAACCGCATTCACGTGCAAAGGTAAATTGGCATTTTCAACAAAAGAAAATTTTGAAAAGGAATATTTTTCAATATATTTTCTACCGCAATATCATTGTATTTGTGTTAAATGGAAAACCGAATTGATCATTTACAAGGCCAACATTTTGCAAGTGCTTTAAACATTTATTCTCTGACACATAATAATATTTTTTCTTACATTTTTAATAACCCTTTAACTATCTTGTTTTGTTTTGTTTTTTGTATTATCTAATTACAATGGATAGCACCTTTTATTTCAGGAATGTGACGTTCAACTTATTCAATTTAAAATCAATAAAATTCTTGAAGTGTTTGAGGTTTATGATTAATTGTTGTATCTAATTATAAAGTCTTTAAATGATTTAATTTCGGCATACAAATTTAAGAAACGACGATTCGATGCCAGTATGACGCACAGTCACCATAATTACGGGGTTAAATTGGCACTTTTCCCTCCATCAAACTTTAAAGAAGTACCAAAAACTCTTCTACTCTTATATTAAGGCATCGACAAAATCATTGGGTGCTTCATAGTGCATGCCACTTAAATGTATATTATGGTGCCATTTTTCCCTTTTCATTGAAAGGATACAAAAATCTTTCCATCATTTATATTTTTATTTTTTATTCATTTTCTGTTATTAAACATTGTTTTAAAAAAATGTGGATACCATTTTTTTTTCTGTACTTGGTGTGAATCAAGTAATGGAATGAATATACCAGATATTCTATTTGTATATGAATATGAGTATATTTGTATATGAATATACCTTTTCTCTTAATTTTACCTTTTTTTCTTTAATTTTTCTCTTAATTTAACCTTTTTTTTAATTTCTTAATAACCATAAAAATAAAAATTTGAATTTGATTTCTTTCAAAACTCCCCAGAATCTTATTAATTATTTAAATAAAGGTTATTTTTTATTTGATAGTAAAGTAGTTGTTAACTAACAGTTTGTTTTTAAAGGTTCTGTTAAAATTTACTACTTTTAAAAGTAAAATATTCACAGAAATGCAGAAACCTTCGAAGCAGCATCTTAGGGTAAAAAATACTAAGGCATCGTAAACACACATTACATCTGTTGCATATAACACTAATTTCTTTGCTATTCTAGAAATATTAATCACAAATGAACCACAAAATTAAATTATTTGTTATGCAAACATGAAGAGTAAAGTGCCCTAAATTATGAACAAGTTGTATATATTTACATATTTAGAAGAATCTTTTTGAAAAATTTTTGCATTTGTCATTTAGCACGTATAACTGTCTGAAAACTTCTACCGTAAGAATAAAATTTTCGTACTCATTGTACTATTATATTAACATTGCTTAGTATCATAGGAGATGTTTTTGCCCATAAGCAAATGAAAAGTTCTACTGGTACGTAATTATACTATTCATAAAAAAAATTCTAAAAGAGAAGTTTAGAGCGAACACGAAATAGACATTATAAAATGTATAATCCAATTGAAACGGGTAAGAAAATATTCCATTTGACTTTTTTCATATATCTGCACATATGGTCCATTTTTTTTTAAAAAACGAAGAGGAGAGATCTCCCCTCGACTTTCTTGTATATTAACACATTACGGCATATTTTTAGTTTAGCTCCTAGTATAGTGAAGAAAGTCATTGGACCTCTCGAAAGCCGATTCAATTTAAATTTTAATACAGATTTACAACCGAGGTGTCAAAATCACAAACCAAATTACATTCTTCTAATTTTTTGGAAGACTGGAATTACTGGAATAAAAAAACGATAAGCTGTCAGCCCCTGACAAATTTGGTGCAAAATTTAACTTATATCTACAGTTCTGGTGTTAAAATTTATACATTTAAATTTATTTATTATGCTTAAAGAGTTTTTGAATTCGTGCATTCACATACATACAAATACTCAGATCGACGAATAGTCAATCCACAAATAGATTTGATATAAATTAGGATAGATATTTAATATTTTATCGGAAAACTATGTGCGAATTACACTTTTCTATTTAGTTGACCTTTCAAGTTATCATGTTCAAATGCCCATGGACGGACAAACAGAACGATGCTCAGTGAGCTAATTTCGTCTAGATTTCAATAAGAATCTGCATTTTTTTATAGAAAGCTTACATACCAAATTTCATCTATGTAGCTTGTTACTATCATCTATCTATCTTTGAGTTATCATGGCCACTAACAGATAGACATGATATCAAAAATGATGAAGATAATAAAAAATTCAGTATCGAATTGTTCGACGAATAATATACTTTTCTCCTTGTTTATTTTATATAAAAAAGTGATAAGTATTCTCAAGTACATGAAAGACTCATATTTCCTTTTTTTTCAAAAAGCAGTATTTTCAGACAATTTAGAAATAGACGTCATAGTCTATTCATAGTAAGACTTGTTTCTGTATTAATATAAGTTTTGGTGGTCCTTCAGCGAGAAAAACCAATAATTCTGTTATTTATTTAAGCATAATATGATCAATTCATTTAATTAAACTTTGAAATAATAAATTCTTCATTAATTATTCCCAGTGAAAAGCATAACTGTCTCTTTTTTTTTTCTTTTAAAACATTTCTAAAATTTTTTCGAAGAAAAAGCTCATAAAATCGTAAAGATTAATTAATTCGACTCTCACTCTCTTTACAAGTGAATCAAAGTACTCAGTTACAAGCATATTAAATTAATCTTTTAATCATAGGTGAATAATTAAACATCTTAAACGCATATTCTGAAGTCTATAATAATAGGTTGTGCTCTTCTTAAATCATCGGTCTGATATCATCTTTCTCATTTAATCTTCATCTACTTCTAACATATCAAAAGCGGCGAGAATATAAGTGCTTCTTCGTAGCTTTCGCCTGATTAATTGCGTTCATTAATGAATTTTTCACTCCTCAGAACGGCTTCCTAACTTCGTATCATCAGACTGAAAAATTGAGAAATAGAAGATGGGAAATATTTTCCTAGTGGTGGTATATAAAGGGAACAGTATTTAAGCATTTAAAAGAGTGAAGGAATTTCATGATTCACCTATTTTGAAATATTTTCAAAAATATTTATATAGATTTATATTATTTACAAATGAATTTTTAACGTTATTAAACACTTATTTTACTTGTTTCATGCCTGTAAAGAAAGAATTTTATAGTTGGTTTTAATTTCATTTCTTAATGTGCTAAAGGTTTTGAACTTTTATACACCTGACAATACATTATTTAAACACTGTTTAAATGCCACTAATTAAATTTTTATTTCGTCCATGTGGCTGCACCTCTTAATGAGTTTAAGAAATACAGATCTCAAGATTAAAAACGAAGAATAATTAAGTTAAGAAAAATTCTCATGTTTATTTCATTAATAAAGGTGAGTTTTGAATTACATTTATTTAAAACAAATCGTTTAAGATATTTTGAATTCTTAATTTTTGTTAGATTAGTTACAAAATGATGCAAATTTAAATAGTCTGAATTAACAAGAATTGACGATCATTCAGAATAGCTTATTTACAGAGTATCCGAGAATTACTCCTAATATCGACGGCGTCCTGGCATAGGGGTAGCACGTCTTCTCCATGATCTGGGCGACCCGGGTTCGAGTCCCGGTTCGGACATGTTTGTTCTTCTGTGTTCTGTCAGTGAGGTGTGTGAATGTTTCCCCTGTAAAAACGGGTTGTGCAAGCAAATGTGACACATGAAGTAAGTAAGTCGGTCGTACTCTTGACTCTAGTTGACGCTACTGAAAAATAAGAGACGCTCACTCGGCTTAAATCTCTGATAGATATCTGTCAGTGGGATTGTAAAGTGCCATAAGTCACAACACAACAGCTCCTAATATCAAATATCAGAAGTAGTTACATCTGAATGAAGGATGTCTACAAGTAAACAGATTGTTAACAAACCTCCTAGAAAACTTGAAACTGGTGTCCTAGATTAGCCGCAACTATGATTTCTACTGCTCTCACGAATCGATCTCATAAAACCACGCCTTTCCACAGTCGTTGACAAACGTTATCAAACGTTGCTGCACACAAATCACCTAAAATATAACATGGTATGTATTACAGACAAAGCGCACAACATGCCAAAAGAAATCGTTTGATTTTGAAATAACTGAAATAAAAAAATTAAAAAACTTTTTAAAGATATTCTTTTATTAATGTACTAAATAGTAGAAAATATTATTCTTACTAAAAATCTGGAAAGCAAAATAAAATTATAAAAGTGGGAGTCTCTGATCGAAATACTGTAAGTAAATGGATCTTTAATCATTCTCAATGACTGTTGGAATTTTCTTTCTTCTAATATTCGTTATAACTTTCCTTCTAATTTCCTTATAGTTCTTAAATATAGTTTTCACCGTCTCATGATATTATATGCTTCTTTTAATAAAAAGAAGGAAAAAATGTACTTCCAACAGACTTATAAAAACATGTTTCAAAATATTTTTATTATTTTCTGTTGTTTTTATTTTTTAATCCATATAACAATTCAATATTATAAATATTATAGAATATTTTCATCATTTCCATCACAATATATATCAAACAGAATCAAAATTTATTAATCGTAAAGCGATTAAGTGATCATTAATTTTTGACAATATTAAAATATTGTATTTTTATTTAGCATACGTACAGCAGTGGAAAATTTCAGATATCTAGTACTTCAGTAAATGGGTGAAAAATAGATTAGAAGTTATCATATTTTAAATATGAAAGAAGTTTAAATAAAACAGTTAAGAAAAAAATTAATATTCCTTGCTTTCATTTTTTTTTATTTCTTATTTCACATTATTTTGGCATGATGGCAGTACTTTCAATTCTAAATAGAAAGTTTTGTTAAATTATCAAAGGTTTATTACTAAAAATATTCTCAACACCCTACCAGAAGAACAAAGCTAATATATGAATTACACTTGTTTTTTACATTTTCTTGTGTACATTTCTTGTGTAAGTCATACGGCAGTCATTGGAAAGAAATAAAATGACCTTGAAGTAAAATACTGACTGTTGGTATAGAGTGAATATTATCAGGAAGTCATTAATTGATAGCAATAAGATAATTTTTCCAACGTTTCATATGAAATTGTCCTAATGAAGCAATTCGTGAGGTATTCAGTAAAATAGCTATAACTTCAAACATATTTGTGAAATGTTTCCTGCACTAAGCAATAAAACGCTACAAGCAGATATTTTTGATCCTCAAATTCGTAAACTTGTTATAGAATAAAATTTTAAGCATCCATGAATAATATTGAATTTTTAACTTGGTTATATTTAATATTAGTTATTAAGAATTTCCTTGGATGACCACAAAACAAAGAAATATGAACAAATGATGCAAAGTATACTTAAAATTTTTGGAAGTTTCAATTTAATGTTACATAAATTTGACAAATTATATTTTCAAAATGCTTTTGAACGAAATAAAAAATATCTTGTATTCACCCGATAGATATTAAGATTTCCTTAATTTTTAACTTTTTTTTCCAGAATATTGAAATGAAATTTAATTTATTAAATATATCTCCTGGCCTTAAAATAATTTTATAACTTTTTATTATTCGAATTTTAACTCTAATTTCACCATCAACATTGCTATAAAGTCTCCTTTTGATGTCATCAATCACCAAAACTATTCGAATAACCGACAAATTCAAATAATTTCCCCTAGATGCGTTACTCTAAGGTTATATTTGATGCCATCAATCACCAAAAGTGCTCTAATAAATCCTTGAAATAGGAAGACAATATCTTTTCATATCTTTGGAATACAGAAATAAATACTTTACATGTATTGCTGAAACTTCTTAAAACTTATTCGAGATCCGATTACGTCACAAATACATGGCAAATAGAAATTTCCGTAATTAAAACTATGCAAAATAAAAAAAAAGTAGATAAATTTTATTATTTAATCAATTATTTTATTTTTCTTTGAAATATTCTGAGGATTTTTAATTCAATAGATGTATATTTTTAATGAAGCATATCTCGCAACTTTGAAATAATTTTGTAAAATCTGATAGGTATTGTTTTTAGCTCCAGTTTTATCGGTTGCATTGTTTAAAAATCTCTTTTTATAAAATCAAGAATCCAAATAACTAATAAATCCTTATAATAAGAAGACAAAACTTCAGAAATACAGAAATAAATCCTGCGCTTTTAATGCCGAAACTTCTTAAAAACCATTTCGAGATGCGATTACGTCACAGACACATGAGAAATAAGAAGACTATGCAAAATAAGACTACCTTTTTAAGACACCTTAAATAAGACTATGCGAAATAAATATGACTTATATGAATCTGATAAATGTTATCAGTTAATCAATTCTTTTATTTTTCATTGAAATATTCTAATGATTTTTAATCCAATAAATGTATATTTTTGATGAAGTATATCTCTGAGCCTTGAAATAATATTGTAAAATCCGATGGCACTGTTTTTAGCTCTAATTTCATCAGCTGCATCTTTTTCTAACATATATAAAATAAAATTAAAATAAATAAAATAAAATAACATATATAAAATACAATAAATAATGTATAATAAAAGTCTTTTTGATTAAATCAAGAATCCAAATAACCAATAAATCCTAATAATAAGAAGACAAAACTTCGGAAATACAAAAATAAATCCTCCGCCACTTTTTACCAAAAACTTCTCAAAAATCACTTTGAGGCCCGATGCATTCCTCTCTCAACGTCACCCACAGATGGCAAGTGAGACTTTTCGAAATAAAGCTGTATGGAATAAAACACAAAGTAACATATGTAACTGTCAAAGATTACTTTACAGAGAAATACTTTGTCTTCTACGAATTATAAATTTCTCTCTGAATCGACGGAAAAGAGCAAAAAGAAACAAAGATCCTGGTCCTAGATTTCTTCCACGGAAAAGATCTAGGGCCAAAAGAATGTTTATTAAGGATAGAAAGAAAGTAGAAGAAAGAGGAAATAGATCCAAACATCCTCCCCATTTGAGAACAACTCGGAATAAATGGATCGGCAACGTAAGGTCTTTCTAGGCAGGAGATAGAGATCCTACTAGTACAGACAGACACTCACAAAGGATTCCCATCCATTCATTAAGAAGCTTTGTGCAACGGACTTCCCCTCAGCGTCTTTTTCCTCCCTGGGATAGGTCCTACAGTTGCTCGACATCAATTATAACCTTCTTTTTAAATTACCTTCATTACCATTAGAAAAGAGAACTGGTAGTATTTAACATTGATAAGATGAATGAAGATTGAAATGCTTCGGACTGAGAAAATGAGTCTTCTGGACAGTTGGGTCCTGACAAGTTACTGGAATCACAAAAATCACTTTACTCACCAAACCGAAGCCAGAGTTCTGGTCTGGTGCGTAAAGTGTTGGTTTCTCGCCAAGAAAACGGAAAATCGTCGACTCAAAACAGTTGCCGCTGCTACTAGAAGGAGAGAGAGAGAAATTGGCGCACGTAAAGAAAATAACGGATTTCAAAATGATGGGCTAAAATGTTCATTTCAGGAAATGTCCCCTAATTTAGCAAAGAGCAGTTTGCCAGTTAAAAGCATAGGCTCGGAGAGTTTATGGGCAGTTGTTTGCTGCTGTGGGGGTCTGACGTACTAAAAAATTGGAAACGTCGTTGATCTGAATAAAAAACAGTTTAACGGAAGTTTATTTAACGTTTTTTTCTCCTGTAATGTACTTGAAAAAAGTTTAAAAACTTCCTTTTAGTAGATTTAACGCAACCTTTTCTTATGCAAAAATGATCAATACATTAAAAATGCTGTGTTGTTGTTGTTGTTGTTTTTAATCGCATAAAAACTATATCATTTGTTCTTTTTATGATTATGAGTTGGACACAAAATTTTAAGAGACCAGCGAACGCCTATTGCGGTAACAATTTAACCTCGTATTCACATAAAAAAACATATTATCTGTTATTTTCGTTAACTATTGAATTCTATCTATTATCTTTTACATTCGCAGAATATAATTGATAAAAGATTCCTATTATATATTATATTATTTGATTATATTTTGTTTTCTATTACAATTGAAACAAAAGGTTTTTAAATATATAAAAATCAATATAAGTAAAATTAAAATTTTAAACACATGCATATTGCGTTTATTTTTTAATTGAGGTTTAGGATTTTCCTTTTTTATGATATTCACTTTTATTTAATTCCCTTGAAGTATAATTTTTAGGTTTAGATTTTATATCTCCAGATTTTTTATGAAATACTGATTTGCAACATTTTTTGTGGTTTAATTTTTAATTTTCTTTTTCTTTTAATTTTTTAATATTTATTATTTTCAACTTTTTACTCTTTAATTTAATTTTGTCATTATTATGGAGATTGATAATCAATTCTTTTAAAATTCGCTACTAGATGGCGCCTCTCAAATAAAAACAAAATCAAATTAAAATAAAATAAATTACTAATAATTGGGTTCTGAAATTATGACGTTACTGTACAGTCATCCGGAATGACCAATTACAGAGTTTCAGAACTCTAGCATGTTAACGAAATGATATTAATTAACGAAATGAAAATTTAATACTTACGGACATGAAGAAATCAACTTAACTAAATGTATATAACAATGCTTTATGATAAACATTAATATCGCAGAATGCAGCATAATTCTGAATACATTTAATTAAAATCCATTTCATATCTAATTTATTCATCATTTCACACTATCTACGTTCAAATGAAAAGAGAGCTTATGATCATGTCAATTTTATTATTAAAACTAGCAGCTTTTGGCGACCAGCCGGTTCGCCAGTATTACCGCTCGCTACAATTTTCAATTAAATATTTTAAGTAACTGGTCTCTTAAAGGATTCTCAAACAAAACATTTTTAATCTTCAAATTTTGATAGTCATAACAAACTTATACTGTTTAGATCGTTTCGTTCAATTTACTACATATATTTTGCTAATTTGTTGTCATTTCCGGCAAAACTTCAACTTTAATTTAAAATGTAAATGATGAAATTGCAACAAATATAAAGATATTTTTTAATAAAACCAAGCGGTTTATTTTATTTATCATCTTTATTGTTATTTATTAATTATTATTATTATTGAATGTGAGTATTGCAAATAGAATCGCTCGGTATTTAAATCTTATGTTAACTACAAAATATTTTTCATAATTTATGTAATATCTCAAAGAATAATTCAACAAAAATTTCTCAGATTCAGCATAAAAGACTCAGCATTTTAGTTTTGTTTTCAAAAGGATTGAAATGAAATCAATAATAATTTTTTGTTCCGGACTATAAATATATTAAAAAAATTATGAAGTCTAAATTTAATGCAGTAAGGTATCATATTCTGAGAAATATTCTGGACACACCAAATATTAAATAAATGAATGAATGTTTCTATGTTCCGCGATCAACTAAGACTTATTTATGAAGTTTTAAATGTTAAAAATTTAGAAAAACTCAACATTTTCATAATCTTAGGCCAATTAATCTTGAGAAATCTGCGCGCTGATTGGCGTATTTTCTTTGAAGCGATCGATGGAAAATCTAAAATTATCCTTTTTTTTGTTGAATAGTGATATTCAAATTTTCATAAATCAATCAGTTTAAGTGATTGTAAATTAACTCTTAAAAGTAAGTGATTTAGTTGATTGGAAATTAACTCTATGACCACCATAAAATCTGTGCTTTCTCTTGTGGTGTATGCATTCTCCTTAATATCCGCACGAATAAAACATCACATACAAAAGTACTACATAGAACAAACACATCAAAAGTAAACATAACATTTCAATAGTTGCCAAAAACAAAAGAGAGAAAAATGCAATTAATAAGCAGACGATATTTAGAAAAGTACAGATATTTAGACTGGAAAATGAAACTATCTGAAATTAACCACACGCGCAGACGATATTTACAAAAGTAAAAATACTCAAACCTGAAAAGGAAAATATATGAATAATTCCATCAATAAATGCCATAAGTTTGTTTATATCTTCATTATTTTATGAGTCATTAAACAACAAAATGGGTCCGGGACTAAATAAACACCCTGCATAGAGAGTGTAAAAGATCATAAAATAATTTTTCTTGAATTTATTTTTTAGAAAAAGTAATATTTCATATTTGTTTCATTTCCTATAAACACGTGTCTAAAATTATATTTTTGGAGATTTCATTTCCAAAAAGATTTAATTTATTTTTAATTGGAGCTTTAATCAATGTGATGGCTACACTTTGAAAAAAGCTAATTTTTTCCCATGAATGAGAAACGTGCTTAATTTTAATTTTTATTTTTTACGAAAAAAATTATTGAAAAACATAGTTAAAATATTTATTTAAAAATTCATTAAAAATAGAAATTTAATTTTAAGATTAAAACATTAGTATCATTTAAAAGATAAATTTTTGATCTTTAACTTCATGTAAAAATCGTTTTTTTGCGGTAATATTTTCGGAAGTTATGGCAGAAACACGTCAAAATTTCGCTTAATTTTTAAACAAATAAAATTATAGTTAAAAATTCAAAAAAATAACCCCCAGGTGCACATTCCCGGCCTCCAAGGTATGCACGTGCTGAATTTGGTAGCTGTAGGTTGAATGGTCTGGCCTGTAGAGCGCCAACATGCACACACACACACACACACACATTGAGCTTTATTATAAGTATATATTTTCATTTTGATAATAAAATTGACTTTATTATCAAACCATTAACGGTTTTATAACATAAAAAACAATAAAATTATTAATCGGAGCTTTCTCGATCCTTTTCCGTCATTTGCTTCCAGTGTTAATAAATTGATCGCATTATTCTGGAGAAAATAAAGAATGATTTAATTTAACCATAAATATCGTACTATTTTATTATATATAATATAAATATATATTTCCTATTTTGTTTTCCTTGTAAAAGCGCCATTTATTTTGCTTATTATTAATTTTATTAATAAAATTTCGCAACATGCAGTTGTGGAAAGCAAATAAATGGAAATAAAATGTATTTTTAAATATTGTCTCTGCGTTATCACATTAGTATGCTTTCCGTTAAAATATTTTGTGGATTATATTTTTTCTATTTTAAAAGGACACAGTTTTCAAAAATTGGCTGAAGTATCGATTTTTATTTTATTCTCTTATTTCATTAATCTGTTCTACTGATTTTGGGAAAATATTTCAGCTTTATCATAAATATTTTTTTCTTCCGAAGTCAAATAAAATGCTTACAAATGAAGAACATCTAATAGCTTTTTCTCAATATTTATTTTAATAAAGCTTAATAGAGGTCCTTAATTTTTGAATATTTATCATATTGTGTAAATTTAAGCTACGAATTCAGTAACCATTCAATTCTTTAGTTTTTCTTATATGCTATGAAAGGAATGAAATAGTGTTAATTTTCTCATCATGCATTTCAGTTAAAAGTTTACTTCTCAATAAATATCCGATGCGCTTTTAAATTCATGCGCAATCTTGTTAATTTTGTTATTGTTAATTTTCTTATTATGCATTTCAGTGAAAAATGTACTTCTCGATAAATATTCGATGCTATTTTAAATTTATGCACAATCTTGTATAATACAGAATATCCATTCTGATTGTAACCCAATAGTTGATTCTTAAACAATTAGAGACATATTTTCATTTGGAAAAGTACTCTAAAGGACTTAATGAATTACATTTTATGTTGTTGTTTTTTTATTCAACATATATACTGTTGAAAAAAATATGATATCTAAACTTTTATAATGTGATCTACATTCATATGCAGACTCACGATCTTATTATTGTTTTTTTTATTGTACTTATTGCGCTATTATTTTTGTACCTATTGGTGCATTAACGTTTAAAACAAAAAAAAGTCCCACTCTTCTGAGACCAAAATTGACAGAATTGTGGAGCTTTGAATTTCATTATTATAGGCCAATCAATTATCCCCTAGATTATCGCTGTGCTTTGATTGGCTGATCTACCCCAAGGCGGTCATTATCACCAGGCGAACGCGGACCTGCATATACTATTTCGGAATTATTAAATAAAACAATTTTTTTACCCTGTTTTTAAAATTTGCATAAACATGGGATTGAATGGTGAAATGGGACAGTGAAAATAGTGTGATCATAACAATAAAAACTTTGTTACAGATTATATGTCACATTAAATTTTAAAATTTATTAAATTTAGTCGAAAAATTGTCTCGAAATGAAATTAATATCATGAAAAATATAGTTTATTGTGTTTTAAGATTAAGTAAAATCATTTTCTTAGGACTATATTTTTAGAAAATATAACTGAAAAACGCTCAAAACTTGCTTAATTTTTATGTATCTTACATTTTAATTAGCTTTTGGACTTTGAAAGTTGATAGCCACTTTTTCTTTTGTTTTGAATAGCACGTGTACCAGATTTTATCAAGATCGAATAAAAACTGTAGATTAGTGTAAAAAAACATACAAGCAAGCATTCATCTTTTTTTTCTATTAAATGGCTTTAAAATAAGCATTTTTATCTTATAACCATGTAATTCTGATGTATAGAGTCGTCTTTTAGAGAAAGTCACGTAGTTGTAATTAAAAAAAAACCAAAAATTTATATCTAGGTATCATCAATTACCATAAGACCGATATTCTTTAGTTACTTTAAAATCAGCAAAATAAAAATATATGATTATGATTTAATTAGAATAGTTTAAAAACAAAATTTTTGTTTTCATTCAAAAGATTTTAAAGTAAAGCAACAAACAACTGCCTAAATTGGACTATTTTTATCAACGAAGTAATTTGCTTGAAGTTGAAAAATATCTCAAAAAGTATTCATAACTCACTAGTACCCCTCATTGAAAGGAACAAGCCAAAAAATTGGGGAAGGAGATAGTAAAAGGACATTAAAGACAGCAATTGTTGACTCAAAAATAGCAAAAACTGAAGATATCCCGTTTTGCATCTTATATGGTTAAACAATGACAGTAGAAAAAATATAGTATATATAATGTCATATTTGGAGTCATACATTGTGTACAGATATGGATTTCAGAATTTAAGAGTACTTTTGCTTTAACTGTGTTTAAAGAAATAGTAGTTTAATTTGGAAAATAGGTTCCTTTAATTGGACCAAAAGCACAATTTTTCATGCTATTTTTCTACTTTAAAATGTATTTCTTAATACGTTTATTACTTTGTTTTGAAGGAATATGACAACAAAAGCAATCTATTACTTTTTTTCATTAAAACTTTATTCCTGTTACTCTTCGTCAAAAAATATTTAATCGGTTCCAATATGGAAATCATCCATAAAATATTCTCATAATTCTATATGAAGGGATTTGATAACAGAAATAAAATCGATAATATGGTTGGAAATTACAAGAATCTCTCATTATTTTTTCTGGAAATGAATGATTGTATAGCTTCTCTTAAAAAATTAATTATGGATAGGACAAAATGAATTTGGGAAATGCAAATTATCAAATTCAAAATTACCTGGAGTTTCGGAGATAAAAAGATGCATTATTTGGTACCGTAATTTGGATAGTGCAACCATCTTACATCAGACAATATAAAACTCGTATCTGAGTTATTTCATATAGATAGCATAATAATGATTAATAATTAATCTGAATTAATCAATTTAATAAGAATAAATTTCTAAGAATAAGAATCCTGATTAATTTGCTCTTAATACTTTATGCAGAATTTAATTATGACCTTTATAGGAAAATTACGCGGGAAATTAATATTTCCTTTTAAATAGAAAATATTTAAAAACTGGAAAAAAACAATAAATGCAAGATTGTATTATTTTTTTATATTTATAGTGAATGAATTTCCAAAGCAATATTAAAATTATCAAATAAAACAAATTATCAAAAATATTAAGTTTATAAAATTATTATACAAAAAACAATAAATACAAGATTGTATATTTTGTTGTATTTCTATTGAGTGAATTTCTAAAGAAATGTTACATTATAAAATTAAAAAATTTATATTTATCAAGAATCTTGTGTATATAAAATTTTTATGTTCATATATAATGGAATTTAATTTAATATATACAAATATTATTGTATCTTGAAATGAAGCATTTTGCCAAATTAATTGCCAGCTGATGCCTTTTATATTGAATAAAGATTAAAGTTAATTAAAGGATTTCAATTAATGATGATGATCTTCCAAAGCATTGTAACAGTGCTTTGTCATCGGGAGCAAACAATTGTACAAAATTTCAAAATTCTAGTACATGGAAAAAAATTTTGGAATTAAAAAATTCTGGCGTTGCGAGGCTTTGTTGAAAATATGTTCCAAATGTTCCAAAATTGTACACGTGATGACTTTTCAGCTTCATTCTGATGAAGAATATATACAATATATTAATCAGCAAATCACAATTTTAACAAGAAGGTAATTGAGGATACAAAAGTAACGAGCCTTATCTCCACATTTGTGAAAGGAAAAGAGAACTTTACAATCACGAAATTAAAATTAATATAAAAACTATATTAAAAAAGACAGAGAATAATTTCTTAAGATCTTAAAGAAAATAGAAGTTCCAGTGTATTTCCTCTAATTATTAATATTTAAAAAATAAATGCAGAATTATATTTATTTAAATGTTTGTTTTCTAAAAACCTAAAAAGTGTATTTGCACCATTTTGGTTTTATCTTTTTAAAATGATAACCAACTTCAATACATTTTCCGCAACACAAGAAATATTATCTTATCTATAAAGAGAATATTGATAAAAAAAATTTATAAATATTTATTTAAAACTATATATTAGTTTAAAAACTTCATTTCTCACCAGTTATATTTTCCAGTGAACGTAATATTTATTTGCGATTTCATTTCTGTTTGGTTACCATTTAGGAATAAAATTTCATTTGTTCATGATAAATAAAAAACAAAGCAAAGTTCTTGAGTAAGCATGGAGAATTTTATTTGTGAGTTTGAAATTTAATCGCTTCGTATAAAAGGATTAAAACATTCTTTTAATGAGCATCTTGGATGAATAGGAGTAAACAAAATATTATTTATTCGCTGCAAAACTTTTTAAAAGACAAATAATTAAAATGTAAGCGGAGAATGTTTTGAGATCAACACAATAAAGAACTTTGCGAAGGTTTTGATTCATTAATAATAATTTAAATCTCAAAGAATGATTTTAGCTACAACTTTTGAATTAAATGACAGAAGTTTTAACAAAGACCAAGAAACAGTTTGTGAAATCGCGGTATTTTTAAACGCAACAATTGATGCTTTTCAAAATAAATTCCATTTAAGTTTTAATGAACGATTCTTTGGTCGTGTTATCTTTCTCATGAGATTGCGAAAAACTCTTGTTTATTATTATAAAAAGAAACGATATAAACCGAAAGCGGGTCTTAAAAATTATGAATAGTTTTACGTAAAATGCAGTTAAAATTCAGTGAAGCAGAAATATATATCGTGTCAGTAATGAGCTAAAGACAAAACATTTTTCAATGTTGATATCAGAAAGTGAAAAACAGAGTTTCCATTACAAGAATCAGTTTCAAAAGAGTTTGGTTTTATTAAATATTTTGCACGCATTTCCCAATTTATTTTAATGATAAGATAAATTGGAATAAGGACAAGCAGATCAAATAGAATTATGTCCTTATAAAAATGATCCTATGATTCTTTAGCTTTTCGTATCCGTAATCAATTCTTTGAATATCCTTTAAATTGGAAAAAAATTTAGATTCATAAACGATGTGGTTTTAACAAGATTTCGCAGTTTTCCAGATAAAACGGCAACGATCTGAATAACTTACTCAAAGTTTCAGGAAAAAAAATTTTTCAAAAAGAAAAAAAAAAACAATCGAAGGATAAAATAATATGATCCGATCTTGCACACTAAGGGTAAAAAATGATTTTTTTTGTTGTTATTTTGATACCGAATTTCGAAACTTACGAAAAGAGGCGAAAAACTCTCTTTGAAATTCAACTTTTTACTTACCTTCAAGCTTTTGATAAAAACGTTAGAAAAAATCATTAAAAAATTGATTAGGACACCCACTGGGTTCCTTATTTATTGGTTCCATCAATCATCCTTTCCTAGACTTTGTTTCATGCTAGTTGCGGGGTATTTTTTACGGGTCTTCACATATATCATCTATCGAAGCATTTCATGACACGAGGCGCAGAAATGACTTTACTTTTTTAGAGTGAGTGGAGTGGAGGCATGATTACATATAAGACTTTCCCTTTAGCTCCAGATTCTGTGTTTTAACGCAGAAAATATTTGATTATGTTGGTTAGCGCATTTCTTTACAGATGGTGCAAATTCAGTTTCAGTTGAATTTTTTTCTCTTCCCTAGGATATGTAAATAAACTGCTGGAATCTCTCTGTTCCTCAGTTCTAATCTTTTTGTTCTCTATTACGCTGTAGATGATTTTATTTTCTGTTTTATTGTATTCCAATTTATTGATTCTTTATTTATTTGTTCCGTCAATCATCCTATTCTAAACTTAGTTTCATGTTAATTGCTAATATTTTTAGGGGGTCTTCACGTATATTATCCATTGGAAAATTTCATGACACGAGGCGAAAAGATGACTTTTTTAAAAATTATCGAATTAGAGGCTTGATTACATACGAACTTTTTTCTTTTGGTCTAGATGCAGCGTTTTAACGTACTAAATATTTGATTATGTCAGTTAGAATTTTTCCAGTATCTGATGCAGATTCAATTTCAGTTGAATCTTCTTCTCTGCGCAAGGGTGTACAAATAAAATTTCCCTATTCCCTGCAACTAATCTTTACTGTCCTCTAATTATTCTGCAGATTGTTTTACTTCCTATTCTATTGTGTATTATCATCAACCATTATAAAAATTTGAAAAGCCATAGCGATAATTATTTTCTATAACATTTACCGAGAACAATTCATTTAACATATTTTGAAGACATATATTTATAGGTCATGGTACATATAATTCCAGGTATATATATTTATAAGGTGTGCTCAAATAAAAGGGACATCTTAGTTATAGTGGCGTTATATCAAATCCAGTGGGTTAATGTGTTAGACGATAGATGACACCATGGTATTCTGAATTGCACATTTAATATTAACGGCTTTATAGCAACATCCTGATTTCTGGAAAGTTGTTTTCGTAATTCGTGGCATGATGAATCCCTCCAGATCAGCATAAAGAGCAAAGGATTTATAGCAACATCCTCATTTCTGGAAAGTTGTTTTCGCAATTCGTTGCATGATGAATCCCTCCAGATCAGCATAAAGAGCAAATGCTTTATAGCAACATCCTGATTTCTGGAAAGTTGTTTTCGTAATTCGTTGCATGATGAATCCCTCCATATCAGCATAAAGAGCAAAGGCTTTATAGTAACATCCTCATTTCTGGAAAGTTCTTTTCGCAATTCGTTGCATGATGAATCTCTCCAGATCAGCATAAAGAGCAAAGGCTTTATAGCAACATCCTGATTTCTGGAAAGTTGTTTTCGTAATTCGTTGCATGATGAATCCCTCCAGATCAACATAAAGAGCAGTTATCCATTTCTTCATGCAAAAGGTAAGTATGCTTCACAAATTTAAAATAGGATGAAAGAGGTGTACAGAAGAACAAGGTGTACCATATTTTCCGCATTATCTGTAAGGTAAAATGTTAAATAAATGCATTCCATATTAATAGTTTAACAATGAAATAAACTAATATTCCGAAAGAAAAGACTGGTCTCCGAAGGCGGCTGGTTTTAAATAGAATTTAGGTCACCTTTTAATTTAGACGATTGTCTAAATTCTGCAATTCACCATTATTAGATATTTTCAAAAGAATTCGCTTAGAAGTTTTAAACTGTCAATGGATTATCTGCCATGGACAACTTAAAGCTATTATTTTAAATTATAAGAAAACGCATGGTAATGCAGTATTTATAAGTAGTGGTTTTCATTCATTGGTTTAAAGGATATTATTTATACTTGTATTTACTTATTAAGCATTTTTTGAAATAATAGAGTCTAAATCTTTTCATACAAGATGTTGTCTGAAAGCTTAATGTGGATTTAATAAACTGATTGCTCAGTGTATATAAAATTCAGTCAGTTTTAGCATTATTCTTTCATAATCGCTCAACGTTGACAAATCTAAAATTCATTTCTAGAGAAATGCACCATCAGCATCAGAAAAAGAAATGATGATGCAGACGTAATCATACTTCACTTTAATACTATTTCAACTCTCTCTTTGTACCAACAGTTACATCAGCCAATGAACACAAAAATAAAATCTCTGTCAGAATATCATTCTCCTTCGAATATTTGCATCTCTTCTAGCCAAAATAAAACCGAAAAGAATGTTTGTTTGTAGAGTTTTCATTTCGATGTCTGAACAAAAAAAAAATTCATTTCTTTATTCTACGCAGAGAGCAAAACTTTCTCTTTTGTCAATATTACAAGAAATTGGGAGGAGGGGAAATGTTACTCCGTTCGCTTCAGTTTTATCCCCCAAAAAATATCTACTGAAATTTAATCTTTTTCACTATTTCTGCAGTCATCGTTTTATTGACTCCTTTACAATGTTTGCATACACTTCGTGCTTTCGGTCTTTTTTTTTTTAATCAATATTTTTATCTGTTGCTTCATCGCTACCTAGATGTTTCCGATTTCAGAGTCAACTTATGCACTTATCCGTACCTTTGCATATTTATATAGGTTTCGTTCTTTATTTTCTAGATAAATTTCTTTTTTCATGTTAAGAATACGTTACTTTATTTTTATTGATTATTTTTATAAACAATCGATAGTCAACTTCAGCACTAAATTCACATTTTTATTGCTTACTCCGGAACATGTATGTTTCGCTGCTACATTGATTTTATATCGATTTTAGATCGGTTTCTCCTTACATTTATTTTTCCAAAAACATTTTTGTCTAAAAATGAATTCCCCGTTCTCTTGATTTAACTATATCACTGCTTCAGAAACAAAAGCAAATGCTCATTGCACTGTAATATTTCTTCTAATATCGAGTTCCTTTTTTAGTGCATTTTTCAACAGCGGAAAAATAGAAGATAATCCGTGCTAAACATACTGTGAAAAAATGGATCTAAAATTTATACGAAAATTAGGAGGGGTATATTCTTTTTACAGTTCACTTGCTCGTTAAGAGTTTGTTCAATAACTCATAAATCCAGAAGCTGATAAATTCAATTAGGAGAATATGATGCAGAATTAATTAAAGTATTGATTAGTCACTAAACAAAATATTGGTCTATCTATTTACTAACAATTTGAGAATTGTACGTCAAAAAAAATCCATTCATTTGATATAAATAAAGCATGTGACATAAAATAAACTCAGATGATAGCTTAACACCAAATAATCTCTACTATAATAAAGGTGCGCGCGTCTGTATGTGTTTGCGCTCTACAGAACAAACTGTTTACCTTAGAGCTGCTACATTTGATATAAGAATACTTTGAAGGGTGGGAAATATAAGCCATTTTAAAAATTTTAATTAAATAAAAATTAAGCATTATTTTCCCGTTTTTCCGAGATAATTTCTGAAGATATTTTTCACAAATTTAATTTTTATGTCATTTTAATGTTTAAGAAATTGTTTTTTAATGGCATCAATTTATTTGTCTAGCAAAAAAAATATCTAAAATTCGACAGTTTTCAAAATATATATATGTATATATTGCAAGATGTTTAACAACAGATTTTATTGTTGAAATGAAATCCTGATCTTTTCATTGTTTTTTCAAACATTTAAACACGTGATTTTTTTTTCTATTTCTAGGAGAAAATCAAATATTTAAGTTTTTAAGTCCACAATAATGTCACGAGACTCAACTCTATTAGGAAGCTCATGCATACTGTAAACTAAGTGAGCGTAAGAGTTTTAAAATAACGAAACTTTAATGCATATCGCAATTAGATGCTTAAATATACTTTTTTGAGGAAATCATGAATAAGTTATGCATAGAAGATTAAACTGAAATTCAACATGATGAGTATTCGTGAACCAGATGGTCTCGAAAGGTGGCTAGCCACAAATAAAAGAAAACGCACAGAGTATGACCCAATAAAAGAAAAAGCATGCGAATAAAAGAAAATGTACAAAATGCAGACAATAAAAATTTCAAAATAAAGAACAATTAATCAAAAGCTAAGAATAAAAGTATTTACACATAATAGAACAATATCAATAATGTAAAAGGGAGAACTATTCATTTATTTATTTAAAGTAGAAGACATTTTATCTTAAGAACATTAAAAGAGATATTGAAAACATCAAAAATATTTATTAAAAGGTTAATAACATTTTTTATTATATACTAGCCGCCTTTGGCGACCAGCCGGTTCGCCAGTATTAACGCTCGCTACAATTTTCAATTAAATATTTTAAGTAACTGCTCTATTAAAGGATTCTCAAACAAAACATTTTTAATCTTCAAATTTTCATAGTCATACCAAACTTATATTGTTTAGATCGTTTCGTTCAATTTACTATATATATTTTGCTACTTTGTTGCCATTTCCGGTAAAACTTCAACTTTAATTTAAAATGTAAATGATGAAATTGCAATTAATATTAAGATATTTTTTAATAAAACCAAGCGGTTTATTTTATTTATCATCTTTATTGTTATTTATTAATTATTATTATTATTGAATGTGAGTATTGCAAATAGAATCGCTCGGTATTTAAGTCTTATGTGAACTACAAAATATTTTTCATAGTTTATGTAATATCTCAAACAATAATTCAACAAAAATTTCTGAGATTCAGTATAAAATTCAGTGTTTAGTTTTGCTTTCAAAAAGATTGAAATGAAATCAATAATAATATTTTGTTCCTGCTTATAAATATATTTCAAAAATTATGAAGTCTAAATTTAATGCAGTAAGGTATCATATTCTGATAAATATTCTGGACACACCAAATTTTAAATAAATGAATGAATGTTTCTATTTTCTACGTCAACTAAGACTTATTTATGAAGTTTTAAATGTTAAAAATTTAGAAAAACTCAACATTTTCATAATCTTCGGCCAATTAATCTTCAGAAACCTGCGCGCTTATTGGCGTACTTTCTTTGAAACGATCGATGAAAAATCTGAAATTATCCTTTTTTTATTGAATAGTGATATTCAAATCTTCATAAATCAGTCAGTTTAAGTGATTTGAAAGTAACTCTTAAAAGTCAGTAATTTAGTTGATTCGAAATTAACTCTATGACCATCATAAAATCTGTGCCTTCTCTTGTGGTGTCAGCATTCTCCTTAATATCCGATCGAATAAAACATCACATACAAAAGTACTACATAGAACAAACACATCAAAAGTAAACATAACATTTCAATAGTTGCCAAAAACAAAAGAGAGAAAAATGCAATTAATAAGCAGACGATATTTAGAAAAGTACAGATATTTAGACTGGAAAATGAAATTATCTGAAATTAAAAACACGCGCAGACGATATTTACAAAAGTAAAAATATTCAAACCTGAAAAGGAAAATATATGAGTTATTCCATCAATAAATGCCATAAGTTTGTTTACATCTTCATTATTTTATGAGTCATTAAATATCAAAATGGATCCGGGACTGAATAAACACCCTGTATAGAGAGTGTAAAAGATCAGAAAATAATTTTTCTTGAATTTATATTTTAGAAAAAATAATATTTCATATTTGTTTCATTTCTTACAGACACTTGCCGAAAATTATAATTTTTCAGATTTCATTTCCAAAAAGATTTAATTTATTTTCAGTTAGAGCTTTAATCAATGTGATGGCAACACTTTGAACAAAGCTATTTTTTTCTCATGAATGCGAAATGTGCTTAATCCTCATTTTTATTTTTGACGAAAAAAATTATTGAAAAACATAGTTAAAATATTTATTTAAAAATTCATTAAAAATAGAAATTTAATTTTAAGATTAAAACAGTAGTATCATTTAAAAGATAAATTTTTTATCTTTAACTTCATGTAAAAATCTTTTTTGTGCGGTAATATTTTCGGCAGTTATAGCAGAAACACGTCAAAATTTCGCTTAATTTTTAAATAAATAAAATTCTAGTTAAAAATTCGAAAAAATAACCCCCAGGTGCACATTCCCGGCCTCCAAGGTATACACGTGCCAAATTTGGTAGCTGTAGGTTGAATGGTCTGGCCATTCGCCACCGCCAACACACACACACACACACACACACACACATTGAGCTTTATTATAAGTATAAATAACGAAAAATTGCCTATGTTATTAAGTTCAGAAAACCTTCTGCCTCTCAAAATTCTTTTTCGTATAACATATGATCATGCCAAGAAGAGATTTGTAGGAATCATTCAAAAGCATCTATGGTACACAAGATTATCTTCCTGTTTCCAAAATTGTGCTTCTAAAGTAGCCCAAACATAAATTTTATGGTTTTCATTATTCTAAACAGAAGAAACCTCACACACTTTGCTATTCAAACATCAGATTAACTTTTTTTCCGTTGAGTTAAAAAGACAATTGTATCTCAGTCACTGTTCCAGAAGCTAGATCGACACTCACAAAAAATGTAATAACCTATCATCTTCAGTAATTGGAAAGATAATCAAAGCATTGCTCTTCCAAGTTTTAAAGTTATAGTGACTAATATAAACTTGAAGGAAAGCTCTGTAAATGTGCAGTAAAAAAACACTAACTGATCTGTATCAGAGACACGCTTTTCAATTTTGAAATCACCGATTCTACAAAAATTCCCGTAACTAACAAAAATAGTCCCGGAACTACAAGAATAACTAATTGAAAATATTAGTTAAGAAGCTATATCATTCTTTTAAAATTCTGATAAGCTATCTTTAATGTACTAAATCTCGTTTGCTTTTCAGTTGTTCTCGTTTAATAAAAAAATAAGTCTCTATTTTGAAAAGCCCCTAATTTTTGTAGATGGTGTAAAAGAAAATAACTATACAGACGATTTCAGCAAGGTGATAAAGATATTTTTTGATGTAAGAAAGTGACGAATTTTTAGAATAAAAATGGAATGATATTCATTTGCGTAATTAAAGAACTTTCCATAATTTACTAAGTGTCGTTTGCTTTTCAATTATTCTTACTTAAAAAAATTCAAATACCTCATTTTTTTATATATTCATATTTATTCTGAAATATCCTTTAATTTTTGTGAGTAATGTAAAAAGAAACAAGATGTATGGGTGATTTCAGTATGCTGTTGCAAAAGTATTGTTAGACATAAAACAAATGACGAATCTTGGAATACAGATAAAAAGAATGAAATTCTCTTTTCATGTGGGAGTTATTCAGATAATTATCGAAAGGAAATTTGAGAAAGTTGCCGTTGAGAAATCACATGCCAGTTGAAATATCTTTATGTTTCGAATGTCGTTATGGTCAAAAAGTCCCTTCTAAAATGCACTTCTTATTATTTCAAAACTGAACATAAATATAAATATAATAAATAACATAAATATAAGCTGTCCTCCACTTGTATATACTCAGTGCTCCTGATATATAGTATTTCTTTCCAAAAACAAAAAGCATGTCTCTAATAAGTTAAAAATGATATTCTAAGAGAATGATGGCGAAATCTTCAGTAACACAGCAAAACACAATGCATAAAAGGATTTTTATTTCGTCATTCGATTAGTAAAATAAATCAATTTATATTTTACTGCCCCCCCCGGAAATAAAAAATATAGGTATGCTGGCATTCCTCTGTCATGAAGTTTGGGACTATATTAGAAAATAGATTATAATGATATTAATCCTAAAAGCATCCAAAAAGAATGGGATACTTTAATTATCAAGATGATATATGTTTACTTCAAAACCAGCGAACTTTTATCACTAAGGGAAGTTCATGATTTTATATAATATTTCTCACTCTTGGTTCGATTATCAAATATAATATAAGTGATTAAGTGATTTTTTTTTTCTGCAAGGAAATCTTATTTAATTTAAATTCAAGTACGTATTTTCTTTTCTTTTCCATAAATTAAAATAACAGCAGTGTATCATATATTCATTTGCCATGATAACTTGAATTAATCCTTTTTGTATGCGTATTAATTCTTTTTTTTTTTGCATAAGTTGCGTAACAATTATGTACTCATTTCTTTGAAAACAATGTTCAGATGACGAACTCGACCTTCAAAACCCACTCTCCACGCTCCTTACTTTTTCATGTATTAAATATGCAAAATGGAAAGTATTTTAATCGTCAAAAAATTTGAATTCTTAAATTTCGCGAATCTTCAAATTTCCCTGAATGAGTCCGGAAAACGCACTTTGGGAATTATGTCTTTCTGTTTCGGACATCACAATTCAAAATTGCATTGACATAGATATGCGTAGTTTAATCTATGGTCATTACGCCATATATTTACCACATCTATCATATTTTAAACTAAATCGATTCAACAGAAGTTTGTTTGTTTGTTTGTCTTAGAGCAAGTAAACATGATAACTATTATATGCCGTAAAGAACTAATTAGTTGAAATTCAGTACAACATTTTACCATTTGAAATGTATATCCATATAAATTTTGGACCAAATCTGACAAAGGGTACATTCACATCTATGCATACATAATTGAAAAACGCTATGATTTGATAAATAGAATTTGACATGTGATTTTGTTATTAAAATTAAATGAGTATTGTTGAATTTTTGTTTCAATAGTCAAAATCGCATCCAAAAAATATCCTTAGTTTTCTTCATCACACAACGAAACACAAAATGCTTATGTACGAAACCTTCAAAATAAAAATTTGAGACTTTGTGACATTTACGACCTTGCCTACTTTTATGAGGGAGCATAACACTTTTATCAGAAACTATGCGAAAAAGTATCGGAGTAATTTTGACCTTGTTGTTTCGAACAGTTATCAGATAATTATACTGAGCCGAACTGCCATCCCACGTTTTGAGCGTCCAAGCTACTATAAATTAGAAACGTATCCACCCATGACAGCTGATTTAACATGCCAATATGCATGGCGAAACTTATACAAAATAGGATCTCGTACCCATTATCTGAAAATCTTGAAGCTGAGGCCGTACCCCTGGGCCATTACAGTTCCCCTTCTCAATTAGAATTAGATTGATACTTAATTTTGTTGTATCAGGTATATACTGGTACTAATATTCTATTTTGCCTGATATAACCGATAAACAGATTTTTTCCTTCATTACGTATTAAATAATATATATCTATGAAAAGGTATCAGTTTTAAAGACCGTTATCCCTACACAAATCGCTTATCACTTATAGAAATGATTATTAGTTTAAATTTTGCATTTTGTTCATTTTTAAAGCATTAATAAAAAGTAATAAAACTTTTTAAATGCTGAGAACAAGAATTTGATTTTTTTTTTTAATATTTCATCATGTGTTTATATTTGAAAAAATAAATATTTTCTTATTAAGTATTTTTAAACCGTTATATTCTGATACTCCTATTCATTTTCAGCGTTTAATTTTCTTTTATTTATGTTAAATTTATTTTGCTAATAATAATTCCATTGCTTGAGGCATCTAGTGCCTCAAGCAACGGCATAAAAAAATTTTTAAATCTAATTAAAAGTTTTTTGTAAGCAATTTTAATTATTTTTAAAGCACATAACATGATAATAACTTGGTATAAAATAATGTTGTTTTGATAAAAAGTGTTTAAAACAAAATATATCTATTCTTTTATAGAAAACCCCATTAATCATGTTTACATAATAAACGTTCCAAGGAAAGATTTAAAAGTGCATTAGAAATATTTTTATTTCACATAGTGGTAAGAAATAATATATATTTTTAATTAAAGAAAATATAAGGCATGCTAAATCGTCATCAAGGCAAACGATGGGACTTGCATTTACGTGATACTAAATATCAGGTCGATAAAATATCGTCCTATCGAAAACGAACGTGGCTTCAATTTTCTATTACATAAACGTCCCTTTGAGAACAACACTGGGGGCTATTTGGGGGATGAATCTCGTAATTTAAAGCCCCAGATAGATGAAGAGGACAACACTTGAGTTGGAATTCTCTTCTCCAAAATTTTACACCACACCAATGGGAAAGAATTTAGTTACGACGTTAGATTTAAAGTTTACTAAGCTCGCTTACTCGACGAATTTTTGGTACGGCAAATCGGGTATCTAACCTGGAATCATCCGACCCTGAAACCTAGACATTGCCATGAGGTTCCATTGGTCATAAGTGAATGATTACCTGTCGGTTTCTATCGAGTCCGAGAACTGATACCAAATATCAGATACTTAAGGTCTGAATTAGTTATTTGATATGAAGTATCAGGCTGATAGCACATCACCCACGCTATTTGTATCAAAAGTTGAAATAACTGTTCTCCCATAACGTGATACTGTTTGTTGCATTAATTCTGTTTGAAGCGATTAAGATTGATTGGAATCAATTAGTCCTGTATCAATTAGTCTTCTCTGTATACTTCCTCTTGTACTATTATTAAGTCAAGTTTCGAAGTATAGTCGAATTTAAAGAGAATCGAATTTATGTATCACTGCCTTTAAAAACCTGCATTTTTTCCATTAGAACCACATACTAAATTTCACTGCTCTAAATTGTTGTGTTTTTAAATTAATGCCTTCCTGCACTCATTAACAAACAAATAAATACATGGAGTATCTTTGTATCTATTTATTTAAAAATTAGACATAGATCAATCATTTTTGGTCATAAATATAAAAAAATTCTCTCATCATTTTTAACTTACCGTTTCGCATGGCGAATCGATAGACCAAAATATAGCCCATCTGTTCACAGACTTCCTCCAAAAATCTTATACATATCTACCATTCTAATAATGAACGAATAAATACACCACATTTCATATGTTTACCTCGTTTTGCAGTTGAGTCCCCGTGTTCAAGTGCTCAACCAGTTTCTAAAATGTGATAGAAAGCTAGAATTTTGGCATCAAAATCGAATTCCAAATTTCACATGTGTAGCTTTTGCCGTTTTTCAGTGATAATATTGATAATCAGCGAGAGATGATTCCAAAATTAGTTTTATTTCAGATGTAGGGAAGTCTAAAATTAGAAATTCATCAAAATACTGAGATATAATTTTTTCATTTATAGTAAATATATGCTCTTAGAAGAATTATAATTAATTATAATATTCTTTCATTCATATATTTTTAGCAAACAAAAAAGTTTTCTAGAATCTCCATCAATTTGACTTTTAGTTGTTATGTAATTTTATTTAACATGACTTCTTTCATATAATTCAAGAAGGAACTTTGCATTTTTTAGAAGAGGGGAAATTAGAAATTGGCTTTAAAACCTCTTCAACTCAATCCAATTATGAACTATTAACGAAATAACGTCAAATTTAACTAATGAAGAGAATTTTAAATAAAGTAATAAATGTGATTATTTATCAAAAAAAATGTCATAGGTTATATTAAAAAACATTTCGTCGGACTTTGAAACTTCTTTGAAAAAAAATAACAAATATTCACCGCAAAACGAACAAACTATTTGAGCTTCAAGCAATATATTACTTATAATTTTAATTATATTTTTGAGCTTATGGAATTAGTTTTAGCGTATTAATTTTAGATAAAATCCTAATTCATAAAAAATTCATTTGGTTTCTGTTCTGTTCTGGCATAAGAAAGTAATTTAAATTTTAATCTGAATAATAAATTGTGACTTTGCATAAAAACACTAATATAAATTTCATTTCATTAATTATTTTATTTTTCAATTTACTCATTTTTAAATTATTTCATTGCAGTCATATTTCCCTTTTAATAGATTAAATTTGATGAAACTAATACATATGTAAGATGATTTTAGTAATAATAAAATATTTATAAATAAATTTATCATGAATTTGTTATTTTCATTAGCTTTTAACTGTACGGACCAGAAAAAAAACTAAAAAAAGGGATAATTATTAAAATTTATTTTAAAATAATTATAATAAAAATATTTTTAAGCACGCTTCTACTACACCTTTGTTTTCATTTGATACGCTTTCAAATGCGTTTTTTTTTTTTTTTTTTTTTTTTTTTTTTTTGCATTTGAAAGTAAATGAATTGCTGCGCTTTTCAATAGCTATCCCAGCTTTTCCAAAGCAAAACTAAATAACTTAAAGTAATCTCATACTAAGTTAACAAGCATTTGTGGTTTCAGTGTACGAAAACAAACAACATACCGATCATATCTGTACTAAGACAACAAGCATTCAGTATTTTACTATGTAATAAACAAACATCATACTGACTGCACATGTACAGGATGATTATAAATGAATATCTAAATTTTGAAGTTTTATTAAAAGAAAACAAAGTACAAGCTTTTTTTCGTTGGCGATTACAAATAACAGTTGAAAGTTTAAATTCAACACGGTTATAAGTATTCATTGTAAGTCCCTCCAAGAATATGAACGATATTAAGACGATACGATAGATCATCCCATACTTTTTCAGCATCTGTGATATGATGCTTTGAAAGCCTGCAGATATGTATGTCTTAAATTCATCAACATCAGATGGTAGCGATGAATCAAATATCTGTTGTTTGATGTAGCGCAATAAAAAAATTAAATATTGCCATACAATCACGAAGTTACTTCTCCGACCCACCGGAAGGCACGCGGAAAACCTTGAATGACGGGACCGCCACGACAGCAACAATAGCGGGAATTATGGGTGAGTCCTAAAGGACATCGCCGGCCACAGTACAACCCTTCCCTAAGGAAGTATGTCCAGTCATTGATGGGAGGATATAGACCCCCCCCCACACACACACACTTTTCGTGTACCCATAGGAGTGGCGAGAACCAATCACTCTGCCGGAAGCTTCTCATATTCAATTACGAGGTGCCCCTCCGTGAGACAGTATTGCCATATAAGCATATATTCATCCTTTCAAAACTTCACGTTAATTGTGCAGAAAAAATTGTAGGATGAATTATCGTACCCTTCAATGGCCTTCTAATTTTCGGAGGGGGCTCACAGTGAACCCTTATAAATGTGTTGAATTTAAATTTTCAGTTGCCACTTTTGAGCACACATGAATAACAAGGCTGTACTTTGTTTTATTAACAAACTTGCCAAGTTGGGATATTCATTTATAATCACTCTATACTAAGGAAAAAAATATTTTAAGTTTCAGTATAAAAAAGCAAACAGCCTACAATATTTTTCAAAGTAATTATTTGCCGGTTAAAGTTAGTCATTCAGTTATCTGTTTACATAACAACCGGTCAACGGTTCTGTATCGATGAAAATAACACACTGAATAATTCATTCTTCTGGGAGGGTTCATTCCTTTCTTTATTAAAATGCATTCTTTCTAGAAATTTTCCTGTTATTACAGTCTTGTTATTCGAATTATTTTTACTATCATATTCTTTATTTATTATTAAATGCTTTATGCTCTCTATCAAAATGATAATACAAAAAAAATCCAACTTCTTATCTTCTACGATTATGCAAAATACATAATTCATTTTCCCCAGAAGAAATTTCCTAAGATTTGCGTCATATCTTTACTTCAGACGGAGATTGTATTGGAAAACTGATTATAACTAATTAGTAGATCATCATATGTTTACTCTCAGCCATTTTCCGTCAAGATGATGTGCCACGTACTTTATTTATTGGGCGACAACACTAGCTGCAGTACTTTCAAAAACACTCACTCT
This sequence comes from Argiope aurantia, assembly GCA_026543865.1. Classification (NCBI taxonomy): domain Eukaryota; kingdom Metazoa; phylum Arthropoda; class Arachnida; order Araneae; family Araneidae; genus Argiope; species Argiope aurantia. The sequence continues at coordinate 278,359 of JAPMOR010112290.1, forward strand.
AATGAGTTTCACAAGCTACGGAAGTAACGACACCTGCTGCTATAAAAAAACGAACTAATTAATGGAAACTCACCTCCTAAAAAGAGTACTTCCGAACATAGTCGTAAATAGTTCGGAACTCTCTCTGGGAGATTGCTGAGATCTTATTATTCATTAAAGATGACGTATGATACGTATAGATATCTATTGAACAGGAAAGTTTAGATAGTGTTCGAAATGAGGTCATAACCATATAGGTAAGCCCTAAATTCAGGTTGCGAAAAATATAAGGAAGAGTATTATATTTTATTAATGAGTGAAAAAGGATCAAAACCTATATTTGCTTATCAAATAATGTGAATTCTCAGTAGAAAAATCAAAGTTTATGTCATGTGCTTTTCTAGGAGCATTTTTTCTGTCCTTATGAATTTTTAAAATAGGAATTGTTTACAAGCTTATCAAATTTTCCTGTACAAAATTTTTAAACACTTTTGAGATCAGTTTTTAGCTGAATTATTTAAGGTGTTATAGTGCTTTAATTAAAGAGTGTTAGTTAGATTAATGCCCCTTTTTGAAGCTAAACGAAAGATAGATAATGCATGCGAGATTTGCAGATAATTATTGAATCGAAAAGTTTGAAATATTTACAAAGTACGCTCATAATTACACTGACGTTCAAAACTTTGGTTTCAACGATCGGAACATGTGTTATCTGAAATAATAATCGGATTACTGCAATGAAACTTTATACATGCCTAATGTTACGAGACAACATACAGTTAAATGATCGTAAAAAAGAATAAAACTTTTTCAGATTTTCAAATGATATTACAAATGACCGGAACGTGGCATCTCCTGTTTTCATGATCTTGGCTAATAAATAATGCCATCGCACCCACAGGTTTACAAGTCTTGCAACATAGTTGTTTTACAGAAACGGAGGTTCATAATAACAAAAATAATTTCTTAACAGGGAATATTTTAAATTCTGGAAGGTTTAGGAAAGCTTCTTTGCATAATGGCTGCTCCTAAAAATCCCAGACATTTTCCATGAGATTGTTATTTAGTGATCTGGCTCGCAACATCATATTATGCATATCCTTATCCACTAGAAAATCCTCCACGGGGTCTAGTGCTGTCATGCTTCAAATTAAATCATGTCTAATAGCTTCCCAGTATTGTCTGATCGCTGCACCATTGTCCAATCACAAAACCCACCTCATAGGAATGCATAGAAGCATGTTTAACAGGATTCCTCTCCACACAGGATCTCAAAACCACGCTCTCCCCAAATGATGATTTGTTAGGAATAACTTTGTGTTATGAATATGAATTCTTCAATAAAAAGAATCTTCCTCAATCCATATAATCTTCTATCAGAATCTGCACATCTGCCAGAATCTTTTGTCACCAGTCGCAGAACGAAACCCTTCTCAGTTAGCCGCCATGAATTGATTTGCATAGAAAATATTGTTCCAACGGAACTGTGAGATGCGAAGAAAGTTGTACAGCCGTAACTTCTTCGCAATGTCGTGCATTAATTTCATGTGTTGACCATCTAAAGAGGTCATAACTCTTAGGCAGTCTTCGACATCCTTCTCGGTTATAGTACTTGTAGTTTGGATTATCTTCCATAACTTGAATGTCACCCTTCTAAATGCTCTTATCCATCGACCGATGTCCTCTTGAGACTAGACAGCTTCAAGAACTCTCGATTAACTTGCCATTAGGAAATCTGGAGACCAGTTACCTAACTATCGACTTCTCATTCATTCTCAAATTGTCATCCGTTTTATGGTTAGTAGAGGGAAAATCAAACCTTCTCCAAAACTTACTCAGTGAAACACAAAAATTTACCGAGCAAAATACACATAGGTTTTTTTTTTTTTTTTTTTTTTTTTTTTTTACAATGGAGTCAATTTACGTAATGTGACTATCGCATGACAATGTAGTTGTACTTTTTCTCTTACAACCTTGAATTTCGGTTCCAATAATCGTACAGTAAAGGTGATGTTGATTGTGTTGATTGATTAACAGTTCAACAGCCCGATCATGGAATTTAAATTCTTTATGAATGCACAACGTTTTAATCCTTGCGTGGTTCAATGGTATAAACTCATTTTTATGCAATGATATTTTCAGAAATTATCAAAACAATACATGAAAATCTCACTTAATTTTTAATTAATTAAAATCCACTTTAATATTTTTTTAAATCTCGGAAGGATACTTTACCAACCTCTTTAATATATATATACTAAATCTAGTAGCTCTAGCACCTCTCTGGTTTTCCTTTTGAATGAAAACACGCCGAGATATAAAATACACATACACATTTTCTTTTATTATTATAAGCATTTTTTTATTTTCTAAGAAATCATACTTTTTTATCGTTAATTATCGAATTATTCTGAAAAATTGAGTTCTGATTCGGGCACTCAAATCATGGTATCGATTTAAAACAAATCACTATAAAGAAGATAAAGAATGTTATCCAATGTTCTGCTTACAAAAAGTAATTTAAGATACCGTCCAGAGTGATTCAGAATTTTCATCCCTCGTCCTGTTGTTTGTCGCTATCTTCGTGAAAGTTCAATTTCTTTGGGGCTTAACTGCGGGTCAATATTTATTGAGACAGGCGAATAGCCACGTAAGATGGATCGCCGAGTAAACATCAATAAAAGGAAGAAATGGGACAAAGAAGATACCATTCGCTGGGTTTAGCGCTTCTGGTGACCAGGGATATACATTTACTTAGATCCAGAATAGACAAGATGTAAATAAAAACTGATTTGGATAAATGTCGGACACACGCTTAATGGCTGTCCTTAAATTTGTATTATAGCCGTGTGTAAACGGATTTTTACCAAGCATGCATTTAAGATTAAATTTTATAGAGAGGTTCTTTAAGTGTTTATGAATAAGTATACTTATCTGAACCTGTTTGAAAGCAACCTGTTTGAATAATAAAGCGCCCATGAAGTGTTTGTTCAATAACTCGTATACCAAGATAAATTCGATTAAGAGAATATGATGCAGAATTAATTAAAGTATTGATTAGTCCCTAAGCAAAATATTGGTCTATCTATTTACTAAAAATTCTATTATAGAATGTGCACGGCAAAAAATTTCATTAACGTGTGTGTCTGTTAATGGTTATCTTTAAATTTATCATACAATCGCGTGTAAGCGGACTTTTAAAACTCATATAATACAAGGTATTCATAAATTAATATCGCAAATATGTAGGGTTATTAAATGAAAAAAAGGCAAAGTATAACCTTGTTATTCAGTTGAAAGTGTTCAATATAAGCTCTCCAGAAACACTAAGGATGTCGATACGGTACGGAAACTCATCCCACAATTTTTTCTGCATGTCTGGTGGGAGGCTTTGAAAAAAGAAAATTCTTTTACTCATTTATTTCAATTTTTTTCGGGGATGCATGAAACAGCAGGTACATGTTCCAAGCCAACCAATGACCTCGACGAACTTAAGACATGCATATCTGCAGTCTTTCAAAGCGTCACCCCAGACCTGCTGAGAAAAGTAGGGAAAGAGTTATCGTACAGCCTCGATATGATTCATATTTCTAAAGGAGCTTACATTGAACTCTTATAACTGTGTTGAATTTAAATTTTGAACTATTATTTATTTACAATAAACAACAAAGCTGTATTTTTTAATAGCCCTACCAATTTAAGATATATTAGGATATGCATTTGTGAACACCCTATAATCAAGCATTAAACTATCGTATTCATATGTTAAATTTCTTGAAATTCTAGTGGATAAATAAATAAATTTGAACTTGTATGGATACTAAATTGATTTGTTATTGATCCTTCATAAATTTACATTACTACATTGTTAAGAGCTACTTTCAACAAATATTTCAATTAAATATTAAGTTTTATTATTAATTTATTACTAGAAAACGATATTACTTTATTGGTTCTTGCGATTAAATATCCTAATCTGAGCCTATCTGATATCAAGTATTGATGTACATTTATAATTAGTTTTTAATTTCTTATGCAACCATGTGAGAATGGATTTTTAATAAACATGCTATTAAAAATTAAGTTTAGTGAAACAATTGTTTGCTTTAATTAAGTTTTGAAAATTGCTTATCCTAATTAGCTAGAAAAGTTTTTGATCTAATCTTTGACATGAAATTCGATAAAACGTCTGCATAAAGGACTTCCATCACTCGATTAATTCCGCATTAAACTTCACCGAATGACAGAAATTCATAGCTAAAGTTTCCTAGAACAACTACCTACCAACAAGCAATTAGCATGAATTGGTAGGAAAACAAGTATTGACCTGATAATTGCATTTCATTTGAATTAACTGAGAAATAGTTTCCCAAGAAGAGGTTTCAAGTTTCCCAAGAAGACAGCACGGTTTGGGAAACTCAATTCAGAATAAGATTTGTGAGTAAATATTTAGGATGATCATTCATTTAAACACTAAATAGCAATAACCAACCGATTCCTAGAAAATGACTTTCAATCTTTCAGCGTATCTAACATAAAAATTAGTTGTACCTGTTCAAAAGCGAAGCTACATATTTGGCAGTGTGGCATTTTGCCAAACAGATGATCAATATTCGATTCTTCATGGAATGCTCCTTTTTTATTTCTTGAAATAAAGAATTTTAAATTAAATTAACAATTTATATATAATTTTATTAAAATACAAATCATTCTTATTCATAATATAATCGCTCTTAATGTTATATATGAATCCTAGTGAAAATTTCATTTTTAATCAGAATTATGTTCTTAGATGCAACTTTAATAGTGATAAATATTAACTATAGTTTCTCTGATCAAAGAAAATTTTTGGGAGTTTTTATACGTAAGTTTAAAAAAAACTCTGTTTCTATTAATTTTTCATTACGTATAAGAGCCAAAACTATAATTAACATAAGAAATAAAAAATGGCATCATGCGTCATTAATAAATAGCGATTATGTGTGTTCACAAAAGCAATGTTTCTTTTGGAGAGTTGTTGGGAAACGAAGCTCGAATTTTGGACCAGATGCCTATGTTTTCAACAACTGCTCTCTCTCTATCGATTCTGTAAATTTAGAAAGTAATTTTCTATTTTAATCCAATAATATAAAAGTTTTAATGATAGATATTATTCCATGTTGGATCAAACCCTCACCTGTCAGTTGTCAGACTACCATGCTACAAACTATGTTGCAGATAAACAAAAAGAACTATCAATTATATTATAACTATTATTACTACTATGCCAAAAATTTGAGGGTCATTTTCTTGTATTTGCCTAGCTTGTATTTTAATGTTCTAATGATGGAACATCCCAAATGCATACGTATATATCATGTCTGGTCCCGAACTGAATTCTTTAACTTGGGATCTTCTCTTATCAGTTAAATTATTCCTATAAAAACAGGCACCTTAAAAAACAAAATATCTTTAGTTAATCTGAAGAAACGAATGGAAATTTATTAATAATAAATTTTATAATTTATTATTATAATTTTATTAATAATAATTTGAATAATTCTCGTAATAATGCGGCTCTTGTTAAAAATGTGTTGTCAATTTGGCTATTGTGAAGTGTTTTTGAATTTTCGAGACGATGTAAAAATCACTAAGTTAATCTAAGCTACCATCAATAGAGAAAATTTATAATCTGAAATGGTTTTATTGACAGATTGTGCTAATATTATTTCATTAGCAATCAGTGAAAATACTTCATTTACATTTTTATGAGCATTACATTGTAAACTTAAGTTAGACAAATCATACTATTGAAAAGAAGGTAATAGTGATCGATTTGTTATAAAAACTCATGATTGCATCATTGTTTCTATTATTGAATCATTCTAAAAGTGGTTGCATCAACCTTGTCAAAAAATATCATAAAAACTTGAGTTACTTTTTCATTGGACAGAACTTTATTATTTTTGGTTGTTACTACATATCAAACAAAATTAGCCTAACCTGAAGCAGATATGAGTCCCGCTCCCTTCCTTTTCTAAACGATATCTTAGAAGAGTTCGATTAACAAATAATGAGGGAATTGCAAGAGGAGAAATTTTAATTCTGAACCATGGTCAGATGGCAAAGATAATAAATACCTAATCTTTAATCTTCCAACTTTCTATAATACACCAGAGGTGAGAAGACTGCAACATACTGGAGTATTTAAGGTTTGCACATGTCGATGAATTCTTGATCTCAAAATCAAAATTCAGCAACTAAGCATCTCTGAAACTAGATTTCGGTTACGCTAAAGATATTTCAATTGCCAAATTCTGTTTAATACGAGTATACGAACTGGCCATAAAACATCTTTACCCTCTTTGAGACATCTGCAGATAAAATTAATGCAAGCCGTGGAAGGCATGGAAAAATGAATTTCGAAAAAACAAAAGTAAAAGTTGTCGATAGGATAGGCTTTCATAGAAAGCATTTTATGCAAAAGTTCGTTGATACATAAAGCGCTATGTCAGTCATCGATAACGCACGCTGAACTTTCATGCTTCAGTCACTACTGACTGACGCATGCATCAGTCAGTGGTGACTGGCTTTAATTTGGTTACTGGTTGACTGGCGTTAATATATTAATTTGGTTACACCAGTCATTGTTGACTGATCATATAATTTTCACTCAGGCTGCATTAAACATATTTGATCGGCGATATACATTTAAAAGATTATATTCCCTTTAATAAATTTAATTCGGACGTCACAAAATAATGCAATTAAATGCATGCAGATTGAAAGTAGATTTACATACATCTATGACTGACAATATATCAAAAAAATCGAATATTACAGGTTAGATGTAGACGATACCAAAATAGAATTGGTGCTTAATGTGTTAGTGCTTGAATGGTAAAAGAACGTACAGAAATGATGTCTATAGAGGATGAGATTCACAAAAAACAATCTTTTATTAATCATCATTAGGTTTCTCTGGCGCACGTGCAACAATTTCATTGTACTAATCTTTCCATGTACTAAATATTGCATTCCAGACTTTCTGTACATTTTTCGGAATTCATCTCTCCACATCATTCACAATCTGTATATGAAATTTGATTTCATTCCGTTCTTAGTTTTATATGCAGAAAACTCAAAACAGGAAAGATATTTTATGTTTTCCTTCCATAGTATTGTACATAGCAGGCCTTCGATAAGATCTTGGGTTCCAGTGCAAAAACTCAGCAACTAAACAAATCTGCTACTAGATTTCGTCTATGATAACACTTATTCATCTGTAAAGCTACACTCAGTACTAAGTATAAGGCTCTCCCTCATCTCATTTATTCTTTATTTTTTCATGAAATTTAAGTTAATTAAATCGAAATTCCTTTTAACGGAAATTTTTTTCAGATTTCCGCTTGCCAAGTTTGGAGATTTAGATTAAGATCAGAAGTTATATTTAATACTAATGAAATTTATGTTATTGATATGTAAAAATAATTGCCAAATAAAAGTTTTTAATTCAGCAGAAACTAAAGATATTAGAAAAACCGTTTGCTAATCAGGCGTTTTGTCTTTTTCTTCCTGAAGGAAGTTCGAACCAGTTTTCAGCAAGAAAATTGATATTTTTCCTTTCAGTTATCAAAAAAAAAATAGCTTATGAACCCTTAGAAATGTTGGACGTTCCATTAAATAATCATTGGTTTCATAAACACTTTCATAATTTTCATTCTTAGGCATTTTTCTTTTGATACTGGAGGACTTCATTGGTCTAGTAATAAGGTCTCGGCTTTGAGGACAGACGGCTCAAGGTTTGATGCCCAATATCTAGCGTAGCTGAAGTTTGGAGAGGGAGCTGTCAGTTCTTTTCCCCGTCATCTGAAGAGGACTCAAAATTAAGAAACATAACTCGGAATACGCCTAGTATTACTTCCAAGCGGGACATTAATATAATATAACTAACATTTAATTATTAATACTTTTAAAACTGTTAAATTGTAAACATTGTTAATACTTTTAATACTTCATTGTTAAAATTTTTAAAAACTGAGTAGTATTTATCTTTCCCACTCTTTCATATTAAATATTGCATCGTTGTTATATTATCCAAGAAAATTTATTTAATATATCTAAATCTATGTGACCGATATAGAATTTTAAATCGTTTAAGTGGGATATTAATTTTGAGTAGGTTGTAATATTTGATTTCCTTAGTTTTATTAATAACTTTTAATCTCTTAATAAAAGATTAAAATTATTATACATTAGAATTCTGGCAAGTTGACATATAGGTAACTGCCTACCTAAGTGAAGAATAGAAAAGTGTGTGGTTGACAGATTTTAAATATATTTACGCAATAATAAATGTTTTAACATTTTTTTTCTTCCTCCTTTTGTGTTCAGAATGATATCATCATTTCAAAAAATGTCACATGCTGGTTGAGCTGTAAATAACTACTTTGATGACGGCAACGTCAATTTAGTGTCTCAACTGACAAAAAAAATCAAATTTGTGCTTGAAAGAAAGTGATTGACATAACTCGTTTATGCAAATATGAAGAAGGTATCAAATATACGGGATAAATCAAATCTCCAATCACTGATCGGTGATAAGTTGTCACATAATCACTGTGGCAAATTTAATTTGCTGAATTAATAACAAAGTCCTTCTAAATTTAGAAACCGAAGTAGTTGTAATAACATATTAATGACTTCTACCAGTTTCTGCCGATTTTCGTTTTCGGAAGACAGTTTATCATGTTTTATCGTTTCTTAAATCGCTTAATAAGAGTAACAAGTGCATATTAAATGAAAGCTTTTGGTTGAATATATTTTAGAGTATACAACAATTTAGCTGCTTTAGATTCTCGAGAACATATTCAAAACATGCATTGTATCTTTAAATTTCTTAGATGATAATTAAAATATATTTGAAGTTATACATTAGTCTAAACTCTTCCACTCTATATATAACTAAAAAGGGTGTTCAAATAAAAAGATACGAAATCTCTTAACAACGCACCTGTCAACATATTTGCCTATGCCGCTATGGGAGAACGTAGCGAGACATCTAGGGATGCGATTGGAGTCTCCGGCGTAGATCAGAGCATGTGCAGTAGAGAGCAGAGACTCTTATAAAGAGGGGCGTCCAAGGTCCGCTACTTGTTGATTTCCTCGAGCACAGAAGAACCATTAACTCCCATGTGTACTGTGAGACACTCCGAAGACTATGCAGGTCCTTCAAGAACAAAAGACCGGACTACTCATGGAGAGCGTGTTTCTGCTCCATGATAACGCTCGTCCACACATCTCAAGATCACACACACGGAACTGGCCAAGTTCAAGTGGGATCAGCTCGACCATTAGCCCTATAGCCCGGACATGTCGCTCTGCGATTTTTATCTGTTTGGTCCCCTGAAAAAGTATCTGAAAGGTAAGAGCTTCCACTCGGACGGCGAAATCAAGGACGGTGTGAAGGACTGGGTCTCATCACAGCCACAGGTATCTTGGGAACAAGGAAGTCTTTTTAATCAATGGGATCATTGCGCTCTGGCCTATGGTGTATACTTTGAATAAAGTCATTTATATCCACAGTCGTTTCGTACATTTTCATTTGAACACCCCTTGTAGTAATGATGAAATGATTATTTTTATAAAATTTTCAAAAAGAAAATTTGTATCATTTCATGTTTTTCATGGTTTCGTTCAACAATACAGCGAAAACTGCCAGCAGAATTTTTTAACATTAAGTTTTAATGTGCTCTAGAAATAAATTAAAATTATGCTACGGAATTTTCGGGGAAAATGAGTTTTTAGATTCATAAACTGAAGAAATCGATATCATATGCTCACGGCATGATTTCTTAAAGGATAAATTTCAGTTTTGTGATCAATCAAGTCTGGAATTCGTGTCTCGGTTTCACATAAAGTCCATCATACGCCTAAGAAATATTGCTTCGCCTTAGGAATCACAAGAAATATTCTCAGCTTGCAATCAATTCTCTTGACATCATAGTTGAGAATCTTAGAGAAAAATGGTCTCCATGATTTGTAACATGGAACAATAGATATCATTATCAGATGTTATGTGATTTGAGGTATAAATTTGTTTTGTGATTGATCATGTCGGAGGCTCGTGTCTCCGTTTCACCAAAAATCCATATTATTGGGAAGCAGTGTATTGAAAAGTCATGTAAAAAATCATTTTCTTACAGACGTGATAACTTTTATAAATCGAAGCAATTATATATCTCGCAATATACTTACAATAAGCAGCGTTTTTTTAATTTCGGAATTTAATGTGATATTTCCAGATTGAAACAAGACCATTTGCGTAACGTGGCTGAAGAAATCGGGATAGATAGTAGGTAGGGATTGCAATACCGGTATACCGAGATACCAAATACCGGCATTTTGAGCCATTTGTACAATTTTGCAATACCGGTATTCACAAGTTTAAAAACCGTTTCTTCAGTATTTACTAGAATTTTTTTAAATTGTCTCCACTATATGTTCAGGGATCACCACCATAGCAAAATAGTATACGTTTGTGTTTTTATGTCTCCCTAACGGATGAAATTAATTAGACTGTGAATAAAAAGTTGAATCGTACAATCAAGAAAAGTGATAAAATAAGGCGGGTCAAAACTATCCTATTACAGCTCCGAGCGATACTGCAGACGCCCAGGAGTCGTAGTCTGATATTCGTATCTGTGAAAACAAGATTGTAGTTGTGAAGAAAGTGTGTAATATTTCGATATTTTTTTTAAGTGATGAGTTTATTATTCACATTGTATTTGCATATCATACTTTAGAGTTCAAAATATTTTTCAGATTTATTATATATATACTCATAAATAATAACCCATAATAATGAATAAGAATAACTTTAAAGAACATAAAAATAATCAGTTGATAATACTTCAGTTTGGTTTCATTATTTAAGTGATGAAAAGAATGTAGTGACACAAAGTAAAAAATGTTCAAGAGTTATTAAGTGAACGGAGGAAGTACAAGCGGACTCCATTCACCTGTGTTTTCTTTCGTTTTCTAAAATTTCTACTACCGGTATTAAAACCGGTATCCTGGTATTAAGATCTAAAAAATACCGAATACCGGTATTGAACTTTTGGGCCGATATTGCAATCTCTAATAGTAAGGTAGGCTCTGTTACGTTTATTATGTGAATGTGACTTAATGAGTGACTATGTGAATGTGACTTAATGAGAGGTACACATTTGCATTACTGGTACCTTTTTTTCAAGGATTCATGGGTTTGAGATCCTAAAATTGGCAACTGCCTCTGGGGATTCTAGTTTTAAGATCCTAAAACTGGCAATTACTTAGTGGGATAGTGGGTTTGGGTCGTTGATCAACTGTTTACGCGAGACCACGAGTGCATGTTCAATCCTTCTTGTTAAAAGGCTTTCCCACCATTATTTGGGTCAAATCTAGAAATAAAGCTCAAGCTTTCTCTCATCTAAGTATTATCCAAAATTACAAAATGAGCCTCAAAACTCACCAAGTGTACCTTCCCAACAAAACGGTATTCTTCTTCTCTAAACTTTATGTCTTCAGGCAAAATTATTCTTTTCTGAATAAAAACTATTCATGCAAATAAATATTTGCATGAATAGTTTTCTAAGCCCATGAATAAAATATGATAATTCACAAATGCACTTAATAATCTCGAATTCTTTTTGGTGAGATGTATGAAAATCTGTTTAAACCAGAGAAAGTGTTCTTCCCTTTGTTTTTCATATATACTTAGGTAATATGGCTAATTTTATGTTTAGCTTCATGGAACAGAAAAGAGGATTTATACATCTTGGGCCATTTTTCCCTTCCCCTGACTAGATTCAAAGATTGATACCAATTTGCAATTTTGATTATACAAAAGTATATCAAATTTTGATTATCTTGCTCAGTCCGTATTCAACTCATGATATTCATTTGAGAGGCAGGCATATCCCTGGTCATAATTAGTCCAAAATCAGATATGCCTATATATGTTAATGTACCATATAGAAACAATACTAAGGCTGTATTAGGATCTTTCAATTTTGAACCACAGTTAGATACTGAAGACGACACCTGAGCTGGTACCCACCACACCAAGCTTCTGCTCCACATCACTGGGAGGATGCCTTGATGGAATCGACATGAACCAGATAATCTTACACGGCCCTTCTTCGGTGGAAGCAAGATTCAATCCTGGAACCCACTAGTCCAGATGCCCAGAACTCACCATTAGGTCATTATAGTCTTTTCAGGCTGCGGTGGCCTGGACGTAAGGTCTTGGATTCGGAAACGGAGGGTTGCAGGTTCGAGACCTGATTCCACCGAAGAACCGTCTTAACGCGTTTAAACGCGTCTGGTGCACATTAAATCCGTCCATGGAGGGGCCAAACGTCCTCCCGTTGGTGTGATGTGGAAGCTACGATAGAGCGTGCCAGCTCTGGTGTCGTTCTCGTCATCTGACTGCTGTTCAAAATTACGAGGTTCGTCCCAAAGTTGTCCTAGTGCTATTTTAAAACGGGACTTTAATATAACTAAACTAAATTAAACAAATTAAACCAGTCTTTTCAAAATTAATTGTGTCGATGCATTTTAAAATGTTTTAATGAAATTCAGTCATTTACTTTATTGAGTTTTTGAATCATTTCGTTTAAATTCGTATGATTATGCGCATCAAAAGGGAGTTAACTCATAGATGAACTGATCAAAATTTAAAAGACAAAATTTTAAAGTTTAGTAATAAAGTCATACGCCAAATGTCATCAACCTAGTTTTCTGCCTTTTAGAACTAAAAAATTCTATTATATGGACGGAGAAATGGACGATAAGGACGAATTTCATTCAAAATTTGTAAAAATATCTGCAATTTTGCAATTATTAAGTACTTTTTTAAAAGTGAGTTAAACATTATCAGAAAATGCATCTTCCTTTGCTCAATCTGGTATACAACAGACAATAAAAAAAATCATATTTTATCTGGAGAAATTCTTTCCATTCATTCGATTCAAAGAATGGCGTTAAATTGCAACCCCAAAAAAACAATGTTAATGCAAGATTTATTACACTAAGTTACAAGATGAAGGCAAAAACACAATACAAAATAAACTTGCCAACACAATGATTAAAATCTTATGGCGGCACTGCATGAGACGTCATAATAAATAAGATGAAATATACAGCACACAAAAAGAATGTGTTGCGTAAAGACAGGAATGATAAACTATTACCGTCTGTTTGTTATTTTTATAAGAATATAGTAAGATCGATATAGGCTTATACGGAATGAATGAAGACACGTAATATAGATTAATGTTAGCAACAATTAAATTTTCCCTGGCTTAATATCCCTTTTCTGCGTAGATTTTAGATTTCCTGTCTCTCCTGTCGTTGCCTTGTAGATTTGTTTTGAACTTTATTTCGTGTGATCTACATGGAGTCTCTGGAAAAAAAATTGGTCTGCTTTTATCATTTGATTGTTAATAATCGTTGATTGTGTAAATCAAAAAGTAACTAGGTTTATATTGAAAGGGGGTCATATGTTGTTTGTATTTAATTATTTTAAATTATAATTAACAGCATTTTACTCCAAAATTTGTAATATAAGCTGATAGCTGAGATGTGAATAGTATTTTATAAATTTTGCAATTTTGTTAGGTTTTTTTTTAACACTTTCCAGCCTGGAGATGCTATTTTCATCACCGAGATCATTTATTTTATCTAAATACAAATGAATGATGAATGAATAATTTTAATGGGTTAATCTGAACGAAATAAATAATTTTAATCATTAATTAGTTTTTAATTATAAATAATAATTCGAACGTTCCTAAACAGTAAACATGATCTGAATGCAAATGAATAATTTTAATTAATTAATCTTGGGGAATTGAAAAATTTTAAGAATGAAAAATAAATAATAATTTGGATTGGAAAAGTTTAAAAGGGATTTTGTTACGAAAATAAAATAAAATTAATAACACCATCACCTAAATGCATGCCTTTTTTTTCGGTTATTTAAAGTGAAATGCGTAATTATGTTTGCTATATTCTTTTAATTTTTAATTTATAAATCGTTCATATATATTTTATTAAACCTTGAACTCTGTTTTTTTCTCACAATCATTTTTAGGCAGCTCCACACATTTGAAGTTAAAATTTAATTACATTAATCGATTAGTCAATAATCAACCGTTGGAAACACTACAATAATTCATTATCACCCAGAATACAAAAATATACAAAACTTCAAGGCTCTAGAAAATCAGATAGTGAGCAAAAAAAATTCATAATGGAATTCAATCTTTACATATATGAAATCAAATGAAATAAAAATAATCCATATTTTGAACATACTCTGCCTTGCTAGCTTTGATAAAGAAAAAAAAGGTATTTTGTAATATTTTAAAATCTCGTGCATCATCTTTAATGGAGATACTTTAAAACTAAATTTATATTAAAATCGATTTGCAGAATTTCTAAACAAACTGATAAAGTGATAACTGTAAAAGTGATGCAACTGAGCGATGTTAATAATCAAAACCGGCGCGAAATTATCAAAAGTGAGCCGAAGAAGGAGCTTTTTTAATTCGGTATAATACGATTTCCCCACTTAAGTGTTAAAATTGTTTAAAAGAATGTTAAAATAAAAAGAGGTGTGTGAAAAAAATTTAAAGTATAAAATATTATTCAGTGGTAAACACAAATATCGACAGGCTGTGTCATGATTAATTCATGAAATAATTAATTCATGAATTATTCAATACTTCAATGAACAGTGAATTCATATCGATGCAGAGATTAAAGAAATCAATTCAGGTAGAAATTCAGCTGGAAATCGTTGTCGCTGGATCCTTTTTAATGGAGAAAAATCTTTGATAGCTTTGTTTATTATAATCTCAATGAATTTATACGGTACAATTAAATTTGATTTTCGCTTTTACCCATGGTTTCTACATAGTTAAGTAAATACTAATACTGAATAATAATAAAGAAACAGAAAGAAGATTATGAACTCTATTTCTAAATAGTGCTTTGACCAGCATAATTTTAAAAGCTTTACTTGAACTTATTTTAGTTGTGAACGTTAACAAAGCATTGATCGATGCTATCGGGTTGACTATTTGAGATTTTTTTTATTCTTCACTAAGCACAAATGTAAGCCAATTACCTCTTTTAACTCTTCCAGGGAGGTAATATAACCCCGTATATAAGAGCTAAGTCAAATTTACGAGCTCTGATTGTTCGCGTTTGACCAACACAAGCTATCACATTTCTCCTTTATCAAGAGACAATAGATCATTGAATAGGTTTGTTACACTACGCTATATGGAATTAGTCACAAAACAATAAATATAATATAAACCAAAATTTTTTGCATTTTGAATATGTTTTTAAAGCGTATTTCCATCAGAAAGCAATCTTAGCAATTTTAAATTTAAATCATTTTGATGAAACAAATTTAACCTTTTAACCTTCAAGTTTTTAAAAATAAAGTCAGTTTGTATTCTTGCTCTAAAAAGAGATCTACATAATTTTATACAGACTGCGAAAAAATTGTATTGCATTGCACTAAGCATCAAAATGTTTAAAAGTACGCTTATTCAAATTATAATTTAATTTGAAATGGTAATTTCTTTCTTTTATAAATTCTTCGCATGCAGAATATACAATGAGAATGTATTGCAATCGTCAAAAATCGTCAGTTCAAGATCTTGAGACTGATGAATCTTTTGATATTTAGTGCTAAATGTTTTAAGTTTTACTGGGTCCAAAAAGTCAAATTTTTGTCTCAGTCAGTCAAATTTTGGATGACATCTGTCCTTGAGAAGTCTGTCTCTCCCCGTGATTATGAACACGATAGCTCACAGGTGTAATACATTGGATGAATGAAATTCGGTTTTCTCACTTAAATTGTAAATATGTATCAAATTTTGAACCCAACACATCGCCTAGTTTGCTGTTTGTCTGTTTCTCTTTCTACACATATCTTACAGATAGAACAGTAAGTGTATCTTTTTCTGTCTGTTTCAAAAGTAACACTGCTGTCCAAACCATTTCGATGATTACCTAGACGGAGACGCAATCAAAGCACCTGCATGTTTTGGATACGGTTGTTAATTCGTCTAAAACAATTCAATTCAAAACTGCATAATTCAGTCAATTTTTGGTCGTTGAAGATTGGGACTTTTTGTTTACAATTTTGATGTGTCCATAACACTTTACGAAATATGACTAACAGGTCAATGTGACTGCAAAAAAAAATTTAGATTTCAAAGTTTTTCAGCTTTACATTTATTGATTCAAACTACATAAAATATAATTCTTTAGAGCATTTTCCTAAATGGAAATATATGCTCATCTGCAACAGTTTAGATATTAGTTACTGGACCATTTTAAATGCCAGCTTCTTTCGTCTCAAAATTAGCTTTAAAAATTATATTAACTGTTTTGTTGTCTTTGCTGTTATTCTTGTTTTTGAATCACTGAAATAAAAATTTTACTCTTAGCAAAATCATTGACAGTATACCAAAAATAAAATCTTGAAAATAATACGCATACATAATCTTGACCAGTCGTGGAAAATATTTCATATTTGCAAATAAATAATTTTAATCTAAAAATATTTGAACTAGAAATAAAATGAAAACAAAAATATATTAAATAAATCTTTTGTCTTTAAATTATAAATAGCATTTTCAAATAGGGGAAGAAATTTATTTAACCCTTTCTAGGGCCGCGTGAAGTATGCTTCCCACCAAATTTATCAATATTTGTATGAAATTGAAAGTTCTGACAAATTTTTTTAGTAAGTCAGAAAATTAGATGCTTCAGTTCTTTATCTCAGACAAAATGATGTGTCTTGATTTGTTACTTAATTATTAATTAACCAAATTAATTAATTAATCAAATTAAATTTATCTAATAAGCTAAATGAATCCCTTTTCTTATTCTAATTTCAAGCCTAAAAATATATGATATGACTAGAAAAAAATGGCCCTTTAAAGGGTTAAATAAATATATATTGAGAAAAATATTTAAAACTCAGTTGCATAAATGTGAGACTTTTTTTCCATTCAACAATAATATCAATACGTTTCTATTCATTTTTCTATTTATTTACTGGGACGAAACTGTTAAAGCAATGTTTAGCGAAAGGGAGAATATTTAACAATTTTATTTATACATTGAGTTCTTTTGAAATAAAAAAAACTATTTTTAAAAAAGTATTAAATATTAAACAGGTTTTTAACAAATTCTGGAACAGTTAGTTATGCCTCACTAAAATGTTGATTTGGAGAGTTTTCGAAAGTAATAATTTTAAACGTTAGAAAACAAAAAATTTAATCTTTTGCACAGAAATAAGAAAGATAATTAAGGCAAATTTATATTTTTCTTTGCCATTTCGTTGATTTTTTTTCTAATTAATGAATAAATAACATGTTAAAACATTTGCCGTCTCTTCTGTTTTTGAAACTAATTAAACGGATTTTACGATCGAATTAAGAAGATGAAGCAAGCTCATAAACACTAATGAAATTCAGCTTTTGTAAGAAGAAACCTCTTTTATTTAAAAATGTCTCTTTCATAACATGTAAAATGATCAAAAATGTAATAGTTTTTAAGAATGAGGCATTTTATATAAAAAAATAAGGTTTTTGTTTGTATCATCAGTATAAAAATAGTTTTTATATAGAAAAAAAATGAAACGTTAGTTAAACGTTCTACTCATAGTTTAAATAAAATAAAAGATAACAATTTTGACATTAACTCGAAAATAGAATCAAAATTGGGCAGGGGTTTTTTTTTTCTATTTTTAATCTTTCACCCATACTAAGTACAGGATGATTTAAAAGTTACCGTCCAAATTTGATTAGAAAATGGGTAATACCAAAAACACGTAATTTCTCATAGACAAGTATTGCTACAGAAATCGCCTGGAGAGTGCATGATGAAATAAATAAAATTTAGGATAATTGAAAATGATACATCATTCCACAAAAAAAACACGAAACACGAGTAGAGCCGAGGTGTGCTCAAAAAGCAGCTCTCTTGTAGAAATTAACAACACGCAAGCAAACAGTAGATTGCTATTTAAATAACAGCATCAGCACAACAGTGCTCGTCATCATTAGAGTCAGCCTTCTCTATGAAGGGACCCGGGTGCAAAAAATCATTTGGGGCTCTAAATTTTTTTAAAAGTAAAAAAGAAACACAAATACTAACACATATTACTATTGCATGTTTATTTGATGTGTGATTTTGTTTTTGCTATTAATTACTTCAGAAAAATTACTATTTTTTGATGCTTAGTATAGCAAGTGCATTTAAGCGTTATGCACACGTACTTGACAGAATTCTTTATAAATTCTTTGTTATTTTTAATTTGCTGAAAATGCTCTCAGCATTTATTATACTCACTGGAAGTTTAAAGAAAATTTTTAACACTGTTAATACATTTAGAAATAAATCATTATAATTATTAATTAGTATAGTTTTCAATATGTGTGGAGCGTTTGTTACATCCCTTTCATTTAAAATCAAATCCTGTAGCAAAGCAGTTATTAGTGTTTGGTTTTCATTTACATCGTTAATATAAAACGTTACAAAAATTTTGGAACATTTTTTAATTCATGTTTTTCTGAAGTTTTTATATCAGTGATTGATTTGAACTACTTTTAAATCTAACTGCTATCTGTACAATAACAATACCTGTAACAAAGTTTAAAAAATACCATCTAAATTCCTCAGCCGGATTTCCTATAATTTCATTTTCTGCTGTTTCGAATTACCCTTTTTCTCTTTTTTCGAATTCGTTTTTCAGGAAAATATCCCGAAAGATTAAAATTACGTGCTATCGCTTCTGCTTCATCTAAAAATGGGTTAAATTTTTATCTCATAAACGAATAAAAAACCTGTTTCATTGAAGGGGATACTGAATTTCGTACGCCATTTTGAGGAAACGGGGAGTTCGGAGGATCGTCCACGAAATGGTAGACCATTCATCAGTGTGGACAGAGTCCCTGTTGTACAAAGTATCATGAAAAAATTTGGCAGCCGAAACATCAACAGGGAGCAGCAGTGCACGCGAAGCTGAGAGAGTAACGGGAATTACGGAATCGTCGATCCGACGAGTTCTGCACAGAAACTTGAAACCGCATCCGTACAAGATACAGGCAATTCAATTATTGCCATCAGATTCCGGTGAAATACGAGTCTTTACAACATGAACGCTTGTTCAAATGGAATGTGACCCACAATGTTTGCTGAACATCATGTGGAAAGATGAAGCCCACCCTTCTTTGTATTGTGACATCAATACACAAAACAGTCGTATCTGGGCAACATTAAACCTTGGTAATCACATGATCAAACCACTATATTCTCCACGTGGACTGTTTGGTATGGTTTGACAGCGTCTTTCATTCTGGGCTATTTCTTTTTTGAAGAGTATTGTCCTGTATCTGGATGGAAAGACTATTCCGTCAATGCAGAATGGTATTTTAGAATTTTGCGAGACCACTATTTGTTTATTTTGCAACAAAAACGTGAGTTACCTGCCGTCACCTTCATACAGAATGGTGCTCCGTCTCACATTGCTCATTCCGTCAAGACATTCCTCTTAGGAACATTCACTAAGGCCCGAGTGGTAAGCCGAGGATGTAAGATTAAATAGCCATCGCGATTTCCAGATCTTACTCCAGTGGACTTTTAATTGCAGAGATACCTAAAATCTCGTATCTACCAGGGCTTTCCAGTCACTTTGGTGAAACGGAAAGATACCATTCAATGGGTCGTTGGTGGCATCGATGCCGACATTCTACATTCATCTGTGACAAGCGCAGTTACACGCCTCACTTGCTTAATACCTTGTGGAAGCGGTCATGCTGAATACGTTTTGCTACAAAATTAAATGCACTCCGTTAAGTTATGGTCCTCTGTTTTTCTGATTTGCATAAACCATCTCAGTGTGGCGTAGGAACGCCGTCGATTGTTCATTTTTTATTCGTTTTTAATGCGAAAAATCCGCAGGCACTCTGAACATGTTCCCGATAACCACAATTTTTTTCGAGCATTACTTTTTATTATTATTATTTTTTTAATTTTGAACCATTTTATGACACACCCTATATAAGCCGTTCAATGCAATTTTAATGCATTTCCTCAAAAACATGGACATTGGCTGTTAGTGATATGACTCGAAACACTTATTAAATTTTTGAGAACTCATTTGTGAAAATTGGAAAATATTTTTACATGCTATCTAGTACATGCTTTTGTGTAATGTTACAACTAGTAAAACAATTGCATCAGAGTATTTCATATATTTAGATTTTATGAAACACTTTGAAGCTTTGTAACATAATGTGATAAAAATATTATTTTTCCTCCTTTTACTGTTTCTTATTATTACCAGCAATTTCAAAATCTATTATCAATACTTACAGATTTTTTGTCATTTTATCAAGTTGAGTTAAAAAGAGTTAGTTTTTTTTGCCTCAAAGAAAAAGTTCCTTAGTTTTATAAAAGAATTTCTATGTTATTTTTTCAACTATGGAATGGCCGATAAGTAAAAATTCAACTCGTATTATTTACTACATGTCCTGAGTTAACAGCAGGTCTCGTTTTTCAAATCTATCCATATTTTTTCCACACTTACAAGCAGGAGATTCCGTTACTATTACTATTACTATCCCTATCACAACACAATCTATGACTCAAAAAAGTGAAAGAAATTCTTTCCTTTAAAAAAAGGGCCTACTATTAATGTGTTTCTATTTTTGTACACAGAAGCTTCGATCTAAAAAGCAAAAAAAAAAAAGAAAGAAAGAAAATCACATACCAAAAAGAGCAAAACTGTGCAATCTACTTTTAGTTGAAAAATTTTTAAAGGAAAAAGGAACATCGTAATTTCTCATTTATTTACTTCTCTTATTTCTCTTGCTCTTGAGCTTTTAACTTTTATCGGTCCCGAACATCGACATCGGTTGATGGATTATAGTTTCGACCCCTCTCGGCTTCCTTTCGGGCGTTTCCGGAATGTTCGGGGAGGAACGGGACACCTTAACTGAATCGTGATTAAATTTCGGCGAGACTTGACAACAATTGAAGAATTGATCGTCAAGTGACGTAACCACTCGGTGCAAATAAATGAGCTGAAACTTAAAATAACGTGTCAATACATTCGACAACCTTCATCGCCATGAATTGGCCACTTATAATGGTCTCGGTGACAGATATCTTTCAATGCAAACCTCTCTACACAGAACTGCTGCACGATTAAAATTAAATTTCGGCATTGGATAGTTAAATTAGATAGTGGAACGCCACGATGAATCGAATTCCTTTACAGAAAATGAACTCGTATTGACAGAAAAGATTTGGGAGAAATTCTAGAACTGAAAATTGAGAGCTTGTTGTTCATAAAAAAACCCGATTTTTTTTTTTTCAATTTCTTTTTAGTAAATGTCGATAATTCTACTTACGAACTTGTACTTTGTACAGTAACTTGTGTACAATAATTGATTTCTTTTGTATTCCAGACGGCAGTTTCCAAATTTGAAAGTCATCTAAATTGGAAAAGCATCATAATTTCGATTCCAATAAATATCTGGACAGTATATAGATCTTATATATCAATAACGTAAATGCGATTTATGGAATCATTTTTAAAGAAATCGCTATGTGAATGTAGTTAAAATGCAAATAATGGTATTTTGGTACCATAAATTTAGGATTTTAACAAATGACTAATAATCCTATCTCTGTTTTAAAGAAAGCAGCGAAATATGCTATTACAACCTCAGAGAAGAAACAACAATTTTTCTGGATACAATTCAGCGTAATAATTTTTTAAGAGTTTTGAGGTAAGGCTAGATGAATGTTCTTCGTCTTCGTCTAAAAATTTCTCAGATTGACCCACAAACAGCTGCCTAAATTTGATAGTTTTAATTAGTGGGAGTGATATCTTAAGCTGGAAAGATATCACATAAAGCACGTATAGTCACTAGTAGCCATCATAAACTGGAAATGGAACAATCCAAAACAAAAACAAATTAATTGTATTCATCAAATGTTGGTTCAAAAAGAACAAAAATTAAGGTTATGTAGCTTTGTATTATATGAGAGGAAACAAATGGAAAAGAACTGATGCAATGAATGAAGTGTCATACTTGGTTTCATATTTTATATGTTGATATAAATACGAAAGCCAAAAACACTTTTGTTTAAATTGTGCTTATAGAGATTTATGATCCAGTTCGGAAAACTAGCAGTCAAATCTCAGCAATCAATTTTCTTATTAGATCGATGACAAAATGTTTTATACTTTTTTCTACCTAAAGGTATATTTCTTAAAAATCTAACTGCATTACTCTAAAGATAAATTAACTACAAAAAAATCCATTAGATTTCTTTTATAATCATGTGAAAACATGATGTTGTTTCGGTTTGGAGTTTTTAAAGCGTCAAAATGGATAGGCAGAAAATAAAGGGCATGGATCGTAAGAAGTTATCATCCGAAGAAGCAAGAAGAAAAAAAGAGGAATCAACGCGAAGCAGCGAGAGAAGATATATTATAATAATAATTATATAATTCTTTAATTTTCATTTTTAATTTTTCTAGTTGGCAAACAAAGTTTTGGGGAGTTTTAAATGAGAAAAAAAAAATCATCACTGACGATTACGCAATGCAATAGTCAAGAGATTATTCCAAATCAGTTTAAACCGGATTTTCGCAAAAAAAAAAATTCTGATCTCGAGAAAAAGTTTTGAAGCTCGAACGATTTTGAGATGGGGGAAAAAAATCATCGTTTTTCTAAATATCGAAGCGTGCGAAATCTGATAGTCACGTGATTGTTTCAAACCGGTTTAAACTGGTTTTCACTAGAAAAAATTCCGTCTCCGAGAAAAAATTTTAGAGCTCGATTGATTTTGAGATGGCGAAAAACCATCGCTTTTCTAAGTGTTGGTGATTGTGAGACAGGAATATTCTCTCATGATAATTTGAAATTTGCAATATCAATTTCAACTTTTTTTTGTTGCTAAAATTACTTTTCTATGATTGCACATTAAAAATGTTGAGATGTTCTAAAATTAGCCATTTTTCCTTTTAGAAATTTCCCATTTTCTTAAAACATATATGTTTTAAGAACTTTTATGTGTTTAAAAAATCATATCTTTACATACAGTTTAAAAGATCAAAGAAATTTAAAAACAAATTATATTGGCATTTATATGAAATGAGTCGTCTTTAGTGACAAGTTGATTCATCGAGGATATCAGTTATATTTAATTTCATTTAAATTGGCTATATATAGCTTTATGTCCATGATCACGCCAAATCGTCAGACATTAAAACCCTATTATTTTAATTGTTTTTTATATATTCTGTTTATTCTATGTATGAACCTTTCCAATGGAGAGCAGTTTCGTGACATCATAGCTCTATAAAAATTCAAATGTCTAATTCATCTAACTTCTAACTTCACAGTATTCTAACTTCATTTTTTCATTAGTCTATTAACAAAGATATTATACAGGATCCATCTTTTTAAGCTTTAAACAGTGAAAAAAATTAAGCAATTAAATATTTCATTAAAAAATGAAAACCTTTTGAATTGTAGGGCAACAATGCAATCTTTCGTTGAAAATTAGTCAAAAATATTTTTTTAAATTGCTAAAATTCATTGAATATTTGCTAGACTTTAAATTGGCGTTATTAAAAAGGTAATGTTTTGAATTTTGAAACTGTGTAATAACATTTATTTTTTTCTGCAATAATAGCTTCGAAAATTATCGTGGAAAACACCAATACCACGCCAATATTCAAGAGAAACACGAAATTTCCCTAATATATACAGCTTGACTTAGAAGAGATATGACCGCCATTGCAATTAAAACTAATTTAAAAGAAATTTTTCTATTTTCTTTTCGTGATAACCATTCTACATTGTCTTAGAACCTAACCTCATTGTAATACAAATTGAAGATCCTAGCTTCTCACTTTTAAGTTATCTATCCTCTCCTACATTTTAATTTGACTAAGTATGACTACATTCCATTTCAAAGCTTTGAAAGGTCTGTTTTAGGATCACATGATGGTCAGATGGCCAGAACGATACAGCCACATACGGTGAGCCACAGCTCTCTCTCTTCAAACATATACATCGCGTCAATAAGAGTCGGTTTGACTCCGTCAGATTTAATAAGAAACAGATCCATGCGTGCGGTGTTCTTTAGTGGAACAGAGCTTTCAACATGCGTGTTTCAAAAGTCAAGTTGCTTCAACTCGAGAAGCTTCATAACATTGATCAATAGAAGGATTAGGAAGTCAGTTATTCTGAAAGACTAAACTTGCCTAGCTCGAGTTTGATGGTCAAGTCACTGTCACGGTTATAGCTTGTCACAGTATAAAATAATGGTTTATATGCGCTATGCTCGAATTCGTTCACCATATATGTTGGTGGGTTAAAGTCTTAAATGTCTTATCCATCTTTCTTGGTCTTGTCTCAGCCAACGAACTAATATCGTTTTGAACTAAAATTCGAGAAGTTGACTTTGGAAGTACTTTTATTTATTTAAATCTATGTTAAAAATAAGTAACTTAATATTTATTTCTTCAGAGTGTTTGCAGTGGTTCGTCTTCTAAACTGAGGCTGAATTCTCCTCAGATTTCTCCCAAGAGCAATTAATTTTCCACCATTTCTTACAAAACTCTATTTTTAGTGTTGTACAATCAAATGTGTGGTAAATACAGAAAATACCTTATTTTGTAATTCCCATGTGTTTGGGCTTGTTAAGTGAGTTAACGAAATTAGTGAAAGAAAAAAAAATATGAAAGTCGAAAAATCTTACATGGAGTTCATTCGTTCAGCAATTATAATTTTCTAATCGTTTTGTTCTTCACCAATGATTTCATAATCATGTAAGCGTTGTGAATCTTTTCTTCCTAAATTACTTGATTCATTATTTTTGTACGCCAAAATCTAAGCTATATTTTCTTTTTCGGGAAATTAATCACAAATTTATGCTCTTAATTAGATCATTTAATCGAATTAATTAAATCATTTCGGAGTGAATTAATAAAATAATTCCGAATTAATCTCCCTATTACGCAATTAAGTATGTATCAAATTTCCTCTCTTAGAGGCTTTTTTTCTTTCACTTCGATGGTCCAATAAGTCACGAAGGCAAGTATTAATAAGTATAAAACTATCTATTTGAATTTTTTGGATAGGAATTTTTATATAAAAGTTGTTCTTTTATGAGGAAGTTAAACAATTAATATTTGTATATTTCCAAATTCAAATGATTTATCCACTGGAAAACCCCGAAATCGGGTTAGTTCACTTTTAAATGAAATTGAAAACTTAAAATTCAGGAAACATGTCGAGTAAAGGATAAAAAATTCATTAACAAATAATTTTTAATTCAATTGCATTATTTTGCTAATATCTTATATATGTTTGTTTAAGGGGGAAAATTGAAGGTAGGAGATTTCAATGCACCGAAATGTGTTAAAACATTAAAATTTGTCTGAATACTTCACCAAACATGATATGACTCAGGCAAATTTAGCGGAATATTCCTCCAATAGATGCATTTAGATTAATATTAAACCGAAAATTTCAAAAAGACGATCAAAACAAAAAATGTAGTTTTTACATATGTAACTTTTACCAGAACACATCATTAAAAAAATGTTTTCACCATAAATATGGGAGATTCTGGCTTCGGAATTAGAAAATTATGGTATCATTACTCAATCATACAGAAGAGCAGCAGTATATCTGTATTACATTAGTGTTGTTACCAAATATACCTGTTAAAAGAGTACTTGTTTCAAGACCAGAAGGTGTAGATTCAGGATTCGATTCAACCAAAAATTCATAATGCATGGAGTCTACAGAAAGTAAAAGCTGCCAAGATTCAAATTTCTGCCCTCTAGTGTAGTAAAGAGGTTTGGACATGTAAATGCCGACTAAGAAGCACGGTCGTAATCTGCTCATGATCCAAAATTACAAGGCCCATCCCAAAATAGACCCTGTGTAACTTCGAAATTGGACATTAATCTTATGATACTTGATTCAAAATTATGAACCCGATTATATAATAAATTTTAAGAATATTTTAATCTCGAACCTGATAACCTCTTATTTCAAACCCGAGGACAAACACTATTGCAGTCCATGAGAGTTATACGGTCTTATAGTGATGTGATATGGGAATTATGACGGTACTGTATTAACTTAGGTTTTACACCTTTCATTAGCTGTATGAGGCTCAAAATAACAGTTTATATACTATAAGCACTCATTTAGCTATAAAAAAGGATATTAGAGACTACCATCATTATGACTCACAATAGATAACAAATATATGTAGTCAATATCAAATCATCATTGCAGTCAAAAAAGAAAAGAGCTATATATGATTTTAAAGTATGTCACTTACCAGACAAATTAGCTTTTAGCTCTCCATTAGCGTCCCTACAGCCACTGGGTTGTAAACATACTTTACGTTTTAACACATTCAATTCTTAATTTAAACAATATCGACAGACTTTTGCTGCAATTGCAACTACTAATTTGGGCTGTTAATCAAAGTAATTCGTTGCCTTTTAAGGAATTAAATCAACGAATGTGACCAGTAAAATATTATAAAAAATTAATTAGTTTTTGGATAGTAAAGGAGCATTAAAGGTACAAAGCTAAGAATCGATCAGCTTTGTTGTTATTAGAAATGCGAGATATCCCTTGAAATGCAATCAGTTTAAATCATTTACTAAACTCGTTTCTTAATTCTATAAATGTAAACAAATGCTATTTTCTGACTGTTTCAAAGACTATTTGATCTTTTCTAATCATTCAGATACATGAATCTCCTCATAATGAGCTAAAAAGTTTCGAATAATAACACCGTAATACATTTCTGCATATTTCATTTTGAACTATTTGGTTCTTCTTCGAATTGAAGTTAATAAGTTTACCACTACAACAAACAGATATCTTTCTGAAAGGAACATGTAAGCTTATTGCAAATAACCACAAACAATGAAAAGCTATATTTAGAATGGAATTTCAAAAATCTTTGCGAAATTGAATCTCAGATGCGCAAGATAGTTCCCATTGTTATCCTGCCTGCTATTTGAAAGTTCTCCGACTTTTCCAAAACATTTCCAAGATTCTTACTTCCTTCAGGGTTAATAAGTGAATTTATTTCATTTGCTGTAGTTCCTCTATTTTTAATATCTGAATGCACAACTCATTTTAATCATCTCTTGCTTTGTTCCAATTGCGAATGAGGAAAAGTTTCCTTTATATTCTTAGACGCTTTAAATTTTAATACAATATTAGAATTCGCTCTATCAACAATAACTTTAATGTGTGTCTGCATCAAATTTGGAAACAAATCCTTCAAGTAGTTAACCATCTGTAAATCTGTATTTTTACGTTCATGAAAATGCGATAATTCAAAAACTTAACAATCTGGTATATGATATTGGGACTACAATGTATCATATTCCAAATTCTATGTTCAACTTACACTATATCATTTGTAAGTTCTATGTCAAATTTCCTTTTTAATAGGTCGGAAAAAATGAGTCCAAGAAACATGCTTGATTTTCTAGATCTTGTGAATTAACCGTATGTATAATTTATCACAACGAAATGGCAAAAATATTTGTAGTAAAAATCTATACCGCTTAACTTTTTTTCGCCAATGCCATACAATTAATACAAAAGAACTGATTTTCTGTACTGTATTACAAAGCACATAATTCGCATGTGTGAGACATTGATAGTAAATTTTTCATCGCTCATGGTGTTCAAAGCCTTACTCATGTTTGGATGGTTGCTTGAATTTTTTGGCGCAAAAGCCATGTTTGGCTATGCTGCGCCAAACATACGGCAGATAAGCATGTTCAAGGCTCATAATTATATACCCAGGGGTAGGAGGGGTACCATATTTATTATAGAACATGCAGAAAAGTTTCTAGAGAACACTTCCCTTGGTTTAGCTATGGCTCTCGTACAACAACAAAAAATTGTCTCCTTCACCCCCCAGACTAACAACGGTCTTCTTATTATAAACTTTACGTTTTAAAAGGAATAAGTTAGTGAAATTAATTAAATTTAGAGGATTATCCTTCAAATAAAAGCAGAGCTTTTATGAAAATGAAATAAAATCTTTATCAAAAACAGGCACAACGACCGATATTTTGTCTTCTTTGGTTGTCTGTTTAGTGAAATTTAAGGATAAATCATTGGATGTAATGAGTAAACAGATAGTGAATCATTAATGAATTAATGATTAATGAATTAATGATTCGAATATTCGAATCATATTAATCATTATTCGAATACATTATTCATTATCGTTCATTCATTTTAAGGATAAAATATTGGATGCAATGAGTAAACAGATAGTGAACATTAGACATTATTTATTATTCCAATTGTTCCTTTATGGAACATTGATTCTTATAGATTTTTAATTTTTATGGGATTCGTCAATTCTAAAAACTCCACAAAACATTTCAATAATTTCTTATCTTCATTTATATACTCTAAGGAAAATGCATGTATTTACACAAAAACAAAAAGATCAGTTATTATAACGAATAAAATGGCTTCGAATGCATTTGTCAGAATATCATTCCAAAAATCGTTCATACATGTATGAAACTTCATACTTGTCACTTCCAGTTACATTTATCATTTTGATTTTAATTCTCGTCTCTTAAATTCGCGAGATTAATATCACTCATTTCAACACTTGTTATCCCACTTTTATTTGCTTCATCTCTCATACGGAGACACAAGCAGTTTTGACGAATCTTATTCTTTATTCCTTCAAGGTAACATTTCAATAACTGTGCGTTTAACCTTTAAATTATGGATGACAGTAAAGCTGTCAATAAGTTTATCAAACGCAAATAAATTAGTTTCTAGTAGAATTTGAATTCCTAATGATCCAAATTCGATCGTAACTTTAATTTTAGCTAATTTTATTGTCGAAGAGAAATGTAAAACAAATGTATTTTGAAGTAATATTTAATATCCAAAAATAATAAGCAAAAAATATTATTAATCCTCATCATACAATTCTGTTCTGTTGTCTGGTTTTTGCCTCTATCATCTAGAATCTTTTTAGTATTTCTATTTTTTTCCATATAGTTTGTAGATGTGTATTAACAAATATTTAATGTACAAACTAAAAATAAAAATTTTATGACAGAAAGGCGATATTCTTGCTGTATTATATGTATTTCTAAAAAATATGATATACTTAAAAAAGGCAATTTTTATTATTTTCTTAAAGCTTGAGAAAAATAAAACAAGATGTCAGTAAAAACTTATATACATGGCAGATTTCTGAAGAATCCAACTTTTTTAAATGTTTCATCTATAAGAAGACAACATCCGTTCTCAGACAACACTGAACAACCAATAGCCGACTTAATATTAGCATTAACATATAGCTGAATGGAGCAAATATATGATAAAGAATTTTTGAAGTTTAAAATAAAATATTTCTACCGTTTCTCATGCAAATTCGGACAAATGTAAATGAACTGAAACAACAAAATATTTATAAATACAACACATATGCCTTATAAGAAAAAAATCTATTTTTTCAGTCAGTATTGCTTCCGAAATAAATATTATAATTAGTTGAAATAATAATCTATTGCCAATGTATAACACTGTTTCCACATAAATATTACCCTCATGATGACTAAATTTCAGTTTCATTATAGGAAGACCTTACATTTGAGTCCCAATTCCAGTAAAATCCCATCATGAGAAACGCTCTGACACGCAATTAATCTCTAAAGTTCAAATATCTTTATAATCATTTATCATAGATATTAAGAAAATTAATTGAAATGTAACATTTTAAACCGAGTCAACTATCGATTAACATTATTCACTTTTGTATAGTTTTGCACCTCAGTGTAGTAAAGCACTGTTTATAGGATTCGTTATAAGACTGGTTCGTTTATGAAGGAATATCTATGTGTCATTTAAAATCTCCCGAACTTCGCTACCTTATAAATATCAGTTTCGATAACACATGGAAAAAGAATTCAAAGTACAGCAAAATTTGTTGACAACCAATGTCCAGTCTGAACTATTGTCGAGTAGAGAAATACATGGAGTTAGGAAGACCGGCAATAATATGTACCAAAGGGTATGTAAATGTTCAGTTTGAATGACTCACAGTAAAAAGAAAGAAAAGACGACACGACACAGGCACTCAAAAGTGCAATAAACTTTGGGGCCACCTAACGTCCCACTTGGTAAAACAAGGTATACTAAGTCCAACTAAATATGTACCAAAAATATAATGCAGTTGGTAAGAAAAATATCTCGTATAAAGCACACACAAATTCAGGTAGCTTGGCTATATAACACAGTTTCGTTTGAAAGGCATCCCGGAAAAAAGATTTGATTTCTTAATTTTTATACCTCAGGGAAATATTATTAAAAATGCATGAGCATAAACGTTTCAAAGATGTTTTCATCCAGAAATGTTGTCAACTTTTTTGCTATCTAGAGATGGTCTATTATCTCCCAAATGTCTCCATGGCGGATATGGGATGGCTACCTGGTAGATGAATCTCTAATGACCAAAAATATAAAAGCGGGTTTACCTACCGTCTGATCATTATTAAATAAAAAAGGATTTCTTTAATAAAATTATGAGTTCTGACAAAAGAGCCCCGATACGACTCGTTAATCATATAAAAAAGACCAAAAGTGATTCAATAAAAAAAAATTACCATCTTGAGAGATGACTATTCTTCAGATTGTTTGAGCAAACTATCTTCAGAAAAATAACTTGCGAAATCCTAAAAACTAGAGTTCCTTGGAATTTAAAGCTTACAGAAAATTCCAAAGTCTAAAGTCAAAGGATGAGCAAAAAAAATCACCTTCATTATTTCCACAGATATTTCTTCAAATTGAACTGAAAAAGACTGAGAAACAAACTGAGCTTAAATTCCTTTATTCAGCTATTATTATAACTTATCAATAGATTCATTGATAATAAAACAATATTTTTCTTTAAAAAATTCTTTTAAGAAAGTTTGAAATCGTATGAACAAGAATTATTATTCCTTCAATAAATATTTTTCGTGATATATCATATACTTCTTCAAATAGTGAAAAATCATAAAAGATTAAAACGATCCTTTCATAAGTAATAAGACGAAGAAAGATAAAACAGTCATTTCATATTAGAGAGATAAAAAGAATTAAGAGTATATCTAGGTTACAACAAAAAGCTGTTTGTCACGAATAATTTCATCATTCATCTACTCTAGAATATTAGAAAATTTGAAAAAATGACTGTTCTGTTATTTTCACAGATGATGATGCGAAGAAACTTTTAGAAAAAAGAAACTTTTAATCGAGCTTAATTTAAAAATGATGAAATGCAAATATCAAACTTTTCAGTTCCAAATTACTACTTGAATATTTGATTTTGCATAGTAGTTTCCACTTGAAAACATATTTGACTTCCTAGATTTAAATTTATAGCAAATCGACTTATTTCATATTTAAAAAATATCCATTGCAAACATAGTTAAATTGGGCGAATATCATTTCTTTTAGTTAAAAAGCTACTTTTATGAGAAATATTGGAGATTACTGTGCACAAAATTTTGAATGATTTAAAATCCCTAAAGCAAAATAAATAGAAATATATTTCATCTCTAGTTAGTATACTTATTTACTTTATCCTTCGTACTTTTCATAGTTAATGTATTTCTTCCCCCATTTTCTAGTAGTTAGTTGCTCCTAGACTTCAATTCCTAGGTAAGAATTTCAATAAGAAGACGACTATATGGTTTTTTTATTCCATTTTTTTAATAAAATGAGACTGTATTTTTTTTAAAATTTATATCGAAATCGATTCGAAGAGATTTTCTGAGTTATATTCAAAATGATTGTGATAAATTTTTTTATGTTTTGTTATGTTTTTTTAACGTTTTTTTTATGTTTTGAATCCTGATGTAATCTTTTTAAGGATAAAATTTTTATTCCCTCCTGTTTTAATTTTTTATAATAATTTTAATAATCATTTCTAATAACTTAATCTTCCTCCTAAATTAATTTCTGAAATTCAAAATCTGATTCTGCAGTTTTCATTTTTGCTACATAATTTTAAAAAATTCTTGTTATATATGTGTTTCA
This sequence comes from Argiope aurantia, assembly GCA_026543865.1. NCBI lineage: Eukaryota > Metazoa > Arthropoda > Arachnida > Araneae > Araneidae > Argiope > Argiope aurantia. Next base: position 310,530 of record JAPMOR010112290.1, read on the forward strand.
TATCTCCATAGGGAAATTCCAAATTGATCGTCGAAAAACCGATCCGCCAAAACCAATTGATACAACGCATTAAAATGAGCATTCTGTGTATATATATGACGATTATCTTTCATACAGCTTAATTTAATGATAATGATGTTTATATTTAATCATGAGTTGCTCCAATCTTTTCCCATTAAGGCTTCTAAACCAGCAATTGTTTTAGTTTCCCTTTCAAAGCAAGGAGATTCTTAGTTACAAATTGTATAAACGCTATGATCCCATTTGTCATAATCAAGATCTCTAGACTTAGAGCACATGAAACTAGACATTCTAGATCTTCAGTTAGATTCTTTATCTTACATTATACTCAATCATAAAAATATCTGAAAATTGTCTCTAATAAAAATGTTTTTGCCCAACTGCTACAAAACAACAATAAAAGACGTCGTACAAATGAAAATTCCCCACCTTTTCCCCCTGTTTTACATGTGTATATAAATACAAAGAACCAAAAGATATAAATGAATTACAGCGAAATTAAAAAAAATTTTGTGATTTAAAAGGAAAAAATCATTCACTTTGTATTTGATACTTTTATTACATGCAATTTTCTTCATAAAAGGTATAAAACATACACGTATTCTTCATAAAGTGGGAGAGGTGTCCCCAAAACCTTCTCGCATACCCTCTAATAAACGTACCAACTCAGAGAACGCCTTACACGGTATTGGCGTGCAGTAATTATAAAATATTAGCTTTTGGCATGAATTTAGCATTTTTAATGAATCTATCGTGTCATCCTTGCCGAGTTATTTAGCGATTGATCCCTGGCATGCATTAATAGTATACAATACTCGAATTTGTGTTTTAGACACGTTTTTTTCAACCGATTGAAGCAAAAATTTGATTCAAAATTGCACTTTTCGTCACAAAATTCTAATATATTTCAAATTTGATATATTTCAGTTACAGTGTTTTTGAACTATCGCGTTTGTAGTTTCTGAAAGAACAGACAGCCAACCGGTACTTGGATTTGGTTCAACTTTTATAGGTATCTACACTATAGATGTTAAATCTGTATAGCGAATTTTAACTATCTAGCTCTCTTCGTTTTATAGTTATTTATTATGTTATCTTATATTTAAACAGTTGTAAAGAAAAACTTCCTCTCTTCCTCCAATTTTGTTCAAAATTTGACAGAAATCTGCACATTTTGTGTAAAGACCGTATACCAAATTACAACCGTCTAGCTCAAAGCGTTTCTGAGTTATCTTTGTCACAGACGGACAGACATACAGACGAATGGACATTTTCTGAAAATCTGTTTTTCGAATTTAGGAAAGTTTAAAACGTGGTGATCCGTCAAAATCTCGAGTTCGAATTTTTTTAAGATTACTATACTTTCTCTATCTACGTATGCATTATGCGATAAAACCACTTAAAAAGTTTATTTTATTATTAACAGTTTATGCTTAATAAATCTTTTTACTGTTTCACAAACCCCAATTGCATTGAGGATCTCGGTAACATAGGCTAAAATGCACGCTTATGTGACATCTGATAGCTAAGATAAACTGGGTTCGGGGATAAATACTATTTCTTTATCTCCCTTCCCCCAGATTTGTTTGGCTTTAAAAAATGGAAAAAATATGCTATCTCTTCGCTTTTATCTCTTCGCTAAAATCGATCATCGGCATATATATACCTCTTAGAGCATTCCGTTGTAGTATAACTAATTAGCTGTTGAAATGATCGAATACAAGGAGCAGAGAAATTGTTTTCTGACACAAGCAAAAAATAAATCGTGCAATCAGATTTTAGATGAAAATTCGTATATACCTTAATTTCTTGAAACTTTCATCATGGACATGGATTTATTAATTAAAAATATACAGTAAGACATTTAAAAATACAAATCTAAAAAAACCGGTGTTGCAAAGGAAGAAGACGAGAACAACCCAAAAAGTAAATATGAGTATTGAACCAAATGCAATTCAAAAGTGGTATAACTTTTTTTTAATTATTGTCAATTAATTTAATTCGTAGTGTAACTCTTTCTCAATAAATACTTGCAGGTAACTCCTAGGTTCCAAATGGAAGCAACTAGTCATCATTAAGTTTTAGAGGAAGGAAAAGTACAAACTGTTCAAAGTTTACAGAAAGCTGTTGACAGTTTTTTGTAAATAACACCATTAACAAGATAGATGAAATAGATTAAATTAGAGAAATTTCCAACATTCAAGAAAACAAGTAATATAAAAAAAAAATTTAAGTCAATTCCTACTTTCGCAAGAATTGAACTCGCATTCTTCACCTTCACATGAAAAATAAAGAAATCCTTGCGTTTTACCGATTGAGCTACTGTCTGTTGATTTCAATTTTCATTACAAACTGCTAAAACTCTATATAAAGTATTAAAAATTAATTAAATTTAATAATTAATGAATTAATATTTGAAAAAATGTACTAACATCAAGTGTCATCCACTACAAGTTTTAAAAATTGTATTTGAACATGAGTGGATGAATAAAAATTATTTTATTAACGATTGAAAATTTGAACAAGATATATAAATATATATAGGGAGAGTGTGAACATATAGTAGGAATTGAAAAAAAAAACGGTGTAAGACCATCAACCGCGACTACCGATACTAATTGTCAGCAAGTGTGTAGATTGATTCGTACAGAAAGATAAGTAACAATCCATAATCTTGGGATTGTGACCACAACCTATTGTATCGAAAAATGGGTAATTTAATCTGTGTTTAGTTTAGTTTATTTATATTAATGTCCCTTTGTAAAGCAACACTAGGGCTATTTGGGGACGGATCTCTTAATTTTGAACCGCGGTCAGATGATGAGGACGACACCTGAGCTAGCACCCCCCTCTCCACGCCACACCACACCAGCGAGAGGACGTTTGGCCCCTACGGATGTAACGTGCACCAGACAAGCTTAAACGACGGTTCATCGAAGGAATCGGGTCTCGAGCCTGAAACCTTACAACTCTCAAGCCAAGACCTTCCCACCAGGCCAGCGCGGCCATGTTTAATCTGTGTGCATTGCTTTTGTCAATGGTGTCTTCTGCATAGGTCGGACAGCCTACATCCTTTATTCGTCGAAAACTAAATGGTAACCCTTGGTTACAGATTAGAATACAATAGAAATATGCAAAAGTGTAAAAACAAAGAGATGATTTACAAATATTTAAAATATGAGCCACGAAAACTAATCAATAAGAAAGCTATTACAACTTTTTTTACAACTTTACACTCAACTCAGGAGTCATGAACAGTGACAAACTCGAAATATCAATTATCACACAGGAGATGTCGGAGGATTTTATAAATTTCATATTCTCTTGCCCTTTTTCAGTTTATGACTAATTGGTTTTTAATAGAAATTAGTCGGAATTTATAGACTTTATAATCATGTGTTTGATCTACGAATTTTTTTTCCAGAACCTAGATTTAATACCAAGCTCGGAGAATTCTTCAGTAATACGTTATCTATTAAATAATAGAATCTATACTTATAATAAAGCTCAATGTGTGTGTGTGTCCGTGTGTGTGTGTTGGCGCTCTACAGGCCAGACCGTTCAACCTACAGCTACCAAATTTGGCACGTGTATACCTTGGAGGCCGGGAATGTGCACCTGGAGGTTATTTTTCGAATTTTTAATTCGAATTTTATTTATTTAAAAATTAAGCGAAATTTTGGCGTGTTTCTGCTATAACTTCCGAAAATATTATCGCACAAAGAAGAATTTTACATGAAGTTAAAGATCAAAAATTTATCTTTTAAATAATACCAATGTTTTAACCTTAAAATTAAATTTCTATTTTTAAAGAATTTTTAAATAAATATTTTAACTATATTTTTCTAGCTTTTTTACAAAGTGTTGCCATTACATTGATTAAAGCTCCAATTAAAAATAAATAAAATCTTTTTGGAAATGAAATGTCCAAAAATATAATTTTTGGTACGTGTCTGTAGGAAATAAAACAAATATGAAATATTATTTTTTCTAAAAAATAAATTCAAAAAAAATTATTTTATGATCTTTTACACACTCTATATTATTAATCCAATGAATCAGTTTTATTTTAAAGCAAGTTTTGTTTAATATGAACAGGATATCCATTCAAATCAGGGCCACACAACTAATTTGTAAACCTTTAGTAAGACACAGATCTGCTAAAATGGTCTAAATGGAGAATGATTCTATTTTATGTAACTTGATTCAACAAATGCTCTAATAAATAACGAATTGTTGATTTTACATAAAGCTTCTGCTCTGGAAATCACGATTAACAAAATGTTCTTGAAATACAAATATTTTAAATAAAAAGAGTTAATTTCCTATAAACTAAATCAATCACTGAAATTGACTGATTTATGAAAATTTGAATATCACTATTCAATAAAAAAAGGATAATTTGGGATTTTCCATCAAAGAAAATACGCCAATCAGCGCGCAGGATTCTCAAGATTAATTGGCCTAAGATTATGAAAATGTTGAGTTTTTCTAAATTTTTAACATTTAAAACCTCATAAATAAGTCTTAGTTGATCGCGGAACATAGAAACATTCATTCATTTATTTAAAATTTGGTGTGTCCAGAATATTTCTCAGAATATGATACCTTACTGCATTAAATTTAGACTTCATAATTTTTTTAATATATTTATGGGCCGGAACAAAAAGTTATTATTGATTTCATTTCAATCCTTTTGAAAACAAAACTAAAATGCTGAGTCTTTTATGCTGAATCTGAGAAATTTTTGTTGAATTATTCTTTGAGATATTACATAAATTATGAAAAATATTTTGTAGTTCACATATGACTCAAATACCGAGCAATTCTGTTTGCAATACTCATATTCAATAATAATAATAATAAATAAATAACAATAAAGATGATAAATAAAATAAAACGCTTGGTTTTATTAAAAAATATCTTTATATTAATTGCAATTTCATCATTTCCACTTTAAATTAAAGTTGAAGTTTTACCGGAAATGACAACAAATTAGCAAAATATATATAGTAAATTGAACGAAACGACCTAAACTACAGTATAAGTTTGGTATCACTATCAAAATTTGAAGATTAAAAATGTTTTGTTTGAGAATCTATTAAGAGACCAGTTACTTAATATATTTAATTGAAAATTGTAGTGAGCGGTAATACTGGCGAACCGGCTGGTCGCCAAAGGCGGCTAGTATATAATAAAGGAACTTATAATAATATCTTCAAGGAATATTTTTCTGCTTTCCCAGTAAATGAGTATTTGCAATTAAAGTTAAATCATAGATAATTACAAAAAAAAATTATTATTTTCAAATGAAAGTAACAATAAAAGTATCGCACTTAGAAATGTCTACATTTATATTTTCCTCCAGTGTCAGATTTTCTTTAACTAATAAGTAAAAAATGCTTTATTAAGTCAGTTATTTTTCATTTTCCTAAATTCCAAAATTCTTAATGAGAAGTTATCTACAAACACTCCTTGAATGATTCGCAAAATAAAAAATATTTCCTTAAAACGCAACATTTATTCTTTACGAACTTCAACCGAGATAAGATGCAATTTGAGATCTTATCATCTAGCCTTCCTAACGATATAAATAAATAGACAGTTGAACTAACTATTCATCCATTCTTTTAACAAATTAAAGTCTGCTTAATATACCTCCAACATTTGTTTTAAGTTGTTTGTTAGCTGGGAAGTCAGGAAAAGAAAACAGACTAATTTTGATTTTTTAAGAAAGACTGTCTCTTTTGAAGAAGTTGCATATAATTTAAAACTCATGTGTTCCGGTCGCTTAAAGGGCTCTTATTTTAATTGGATTTTCTTATTTTTGCAGCAAAGTTTTGTTCAGGAAGTAAATAGAAAACACGGCTAACAGGATAATTATAATCATAAGGAGAAATCATTTGTTTCTCCTACCGAAACTTCTTAGGCCATGTAATTAGAATCACTTGAAGATAAAGTGACACCAAGAAGATGGAAATGGCCCGAATAACTTATCCTGTTGGGTAATTATCATTGAAATGTAGCAGGATAAAACATTGCGGAAGCTCTCGAGTGGAGGTTGTTATTTCATATATTGCGAGCGGATTCTTAATAAGATTACTTCAATAAAATGGTCTTATGCTCATGTAATCGGATATTGTTCAGGAAGGTGAAGTGGTGTCTAATTAGAAATCTTGTTTGTATTGGACATACTCAAGATTATAAAAAGTGTCCAAATCGATTTCAAACTGATTATGGCTACTTAATGAATTTTTTTATACAAAAGTAATATAAGACTAGATTTCGTATAACCCCTCATGCTTGGCGAAATATAAACAGGTATGAATGACGTACCGAAATCGGACATCGATGGATCATTAGGTTATAATGAGATCTACAGATAAATATAAAATTAAAATTAGAGGAAAGAAATACAAAAATAAGGAAGAAGGTACTATGGTTCTAGGTATAATAGGAATTCTGAATGTTTTGTTTTCTAGCATCCGAAATTTCTAGATTTGCACAATGTAGTGTTCGCAGATTTTGTTTTGAAACAAATATATCATGTATAAATAAATTACATGCGAGATAATATGAAAAAAATGTTAAACATCTCTGAGCATGTGGTTGCCTAATGCTGCGCAGACGATGGATTATAAGTTATTCTTATTAAATAAAATGCACATGAAGCTTTTAGATGAGAGAAATATTTTTCAAGACTTGGTAAAGTTTCCAGTAAGTAAATTGTTTCATAAAAATTTTTATGTATTTTAAGGATAAATTAATTGATTATCTAGACATTTTACCTTACTTCATGCTAGAAATTCCTGTATTCCGACATTTTAAGGTTCTAATATACTACATGAAAGATCTACTAAACAGATACTGAAAATTCTTGCAAATTATATTGAATTTTCAATAGCTGTCAAAAATATAATAAATGCAGCAACTGTCAAACTTTCATCCTTCCAATTCATAAAAAAAAGGTTAGCATGTTCACTGCCATGATTCACGCTTGTGATTCGGATCTTCTATGTACTTTGGTGACCACGTTTTTATCTATTAAATGTTGTAGATAGGGATCGTCTAATTAGATGGTAGATATGACCAAATTAGATAGAAATATTGGCGAGTCACGCGTCTACCAATGTACTAAACTGAGATGCTTAAATATCTCAGACGTCCTTTAAATTCTTATACAATAATTCTTTTTATCACCACTTAATTTCAAGGATAAAGCCACTTTTTCGTTAAACTTGTGAATGACACAAGCCTTTATTTCCCGAATTTCAATAATACTGCAAATTAGAAAAAAAATCAGCTGATTCCTCTTTCTAAATTGTGTAAAAGCTGTGATCGAATTTCCAATGCCATATTTTTTTACATTTTCGCACTTGGTGCCGCAAAATGCTCATTTTCCTACATAATATTTTCACAGAAGTCATTGTAGCATTTAAAATATCTTCTCAATGTCATAATCGTCGTTTCCTTGATGATCGCATTGAATTATTGATTCGCAGACATATAAGCTCTCATTAAATCATTCTAGATATAATTAGATACCAAAATTACACTTAATTCGAAACACATTAAATATTCCAAGAATTCTTATTTAACTTAATAAAGCAGCACATTCTTGAAAAGGAAGATGTCATCAAATTAGATAATCAAAAATGTAAAGCAAACGAGGCAATATAATCCTTTTCGATAAAAAAAATAATTAAGATAAAATAAAAAGCTTTTGTACTTCATTATATCTGCAATTCCTATGAAATGCCTCGACATTGAACTTATATAAATAAATAGCGATGAATGTTTTAATATGCTAATGCCATTTCATTAGGATGTTAAATAAATTCTTTAGACCAAAAGATTGACAAATTATCAATATTCTAGTACGTTCTGAAAATTGCCCTAGTCCCTAGAGAATTGAGTTAACATTAAAATCTACGTTGCTATTACAAGCCATCCAATTTCGCTTATTGATCTCCTTCGAGTGTATATATTTTCCGAAATGAAAAATTAAGTTCTTTCTGTATGATTTATGCAGTTCCGTTCATAAACCTCGTTGCATCTTAATATATTGCTCATTATTCAGATTGTTCTCGCAAAAACCATAACCTGATGACGGTTATTTTCAACATATTATTACCCTTATGACTGGTCTAATGAAGCTGTCAATTAACTTCACCGAATGTCCCAGCACCGAAAGTTCAAGAATTCTTGCAAAGACAGCGGTTAGAAGTGCCGAATGTCGTGATTTATGTACGTTTAATGCTTCCTTTACAGTAGCCTTTTCTAGGGTACACCCATCAATTATTCAACACAATAAATCACCAGAAGACAAAGAAGCTTCACTTAGGGAGAGAAAACTATAGTTTTCTGAGAATGATAAAGAAAAACACGTTTTCCTTGCTTTGCAATTCTTGTCGATATTTTTCACCCAGCATCTATTAATCATCCAAAATTTCGCGATCAGCAACACTTAACGGATTCGCAATCAAGAAATTGCTCCAAGCTCTAAATTCAATTCGATTAATGTTCCTCAAATGCAACAACATTTCGCGAGGCGTGAATTTTGGCAAAGCAGATTTTATCTGCGAAATTTAATTATGTTTGATACGTCACATGAGATGGTGCTGAAGTAAGTGATTTTTAGATATTTCTTTGTTACTTTCCCGTTCACTCGCTTTTCTTATAAGGTCAAAGAAAAAGCGAGAAATGTAGGTTATTCTTAATGGAAGGGATGTCGAGAAAAATAGGTTAAAAGCAAAAAATAGGCTCATTAGAAAGAGAATTTATTTGGCTCGTATGTCTTAAATTAGAAGATTAACGATAGAAGAACTCAAGATAGGATATGAATTGATACTTTCTGCTTTGATTGATTCTGAATTGATAGATTTCACATATTAACCATATATTTAGACTATTAAAAATTAGAAATATAAGGCACTCGAGTTATATAATCAAACATTTGTTTCGATTGCCTACTACACAGTTACAATACATTATCGTGATAATCATAAATTATCGTTACAGAGGATTTGCAGCAATAGTTTGTTTTAATTTATTTTAGATGAGTTTTATTAGAGTCCCCGTTTTAAAAAGATACGTCTATTTTGGAAAAGGGCTCGTAATTTTAACCATCATCAGATGACGAAAAGAATACCTGGGAGGATAGGATATTGCGATTTGCTATCACATCAGTCAACAAAATAACGATGGCCCAAACAGATATGAATTAATGGATAGCTGAAACCATATCCTATTATTCAAATTTCTACCGCACACGCTTATGGCAGTGATCCGCAGTGGCAAATATGCCCTTCACCACGGGTCTTTGGTGGAATTGAATGTGGCATATGCTGTCCTTTCACTGTAAAGACCATCAGGGCACCACAGCCTTAGAGATTAGAAAGCAAAATAATATATGGAATGTAAAATCAGACTTTTCTGGTGTTATTTTTGGTATACAATCGAAACTGTTGATTGGATGATAATAAACAGCATTTTTTAATTGATCTTGATAATATTTGCATATTCTTAAATAAAAATCAGTTATTTTTTGCAGGTAAAACAAACTATGGCCTTATTTTAACTATCATTACAGCTAAACGGTGCGAAATATCATACTTATTTAAATTTGATCAATGTTCCGTTTAAAATCTACATGTTTGAGAGGAAACTCATAAATTTTAACCGGATTTGATGATGGAAACAGCGTCTTGCTTGTCGCCATCCATCCTCTCGTTCTTTCTCTCCCTTTTTACATCCGCACCACTACAGAAGAGCTTCAATAGATTTAATATGCTGTAGATCCCTCTGTGTGACAGATCTCGGGCTGAGTTTGGTGTAGAAGTCAGTAGGTGTAAACTTTATTGTTTTTATTTTCTCTGTTATTCAACAAGAGTGAGTCAACCTCTCCACAATCAATTGAATTCTGCACTTATTCAATGTTCAATCAAATAAACTTTATTTCTCTACAGTTCTCACTAATTCACTAATCACTGATTAACCACTTGAGAACCATTGTTACGTACCATTTTTTAAATTATTTTTTACGCACTTTCATTTAACTTGATACTACGTTTCATTGCTTTTATTTCATTAAGACCATGTCGTATATTATGAAAATTTATGGCTTTTATTAACTTTGTTTCGTTTTTATAAAAATTTAATTTTGTAAATAATTTTTCATTCAATAAATGATACGTTAGTGCTTTGAACATTTGCGCATTTGATTGTTTGAAAGGAAAATACTCTATTTTAATATTTTCCGAATTTAATTATTAATTAATTGATTAATTTCAGCACATTTTTTTTCTATTTGAGAGATGCCGTTTAACATTAAATTTGAATATAAAGCAATTCAAAATTCCATAATATTCATTACAATAAATTAAAGAATAATAAGTAGAAAATAATTATATTAAGTTCTGATTTTTACTACAGTAATAAAAATGTTTATTAAAATAATGCATGTTAAATTTTGTATTAGTTTTAAACTCACCAAAAAAATCTAGAATTTTAAATAATAATATTTTTCTAAATTACACATTATTAATATAGAGAATTTATAAGCTTTTTATTTATTGCGAAGGGTAATATCTTATTTTTGAATAAATTGTGGGTATCTATCTCCAGTTTGAATTCAATGGTTGATTAATTCGATTTTTTTAATTTTTTCTTGGACCTTTATTCTCTTTTTCTAGTTTCGGGTTCGAAATTCTTATAATATTTTACTGTTCTCAATATCTATATATTTTTTATATTCTCTTTATAAAATTAACGTCGGTCTTTTTATGATAAACAAAGGTTTATTTCTCCTTTTCAAATTGAAATTGAGCTGTTATCTCATTTTAATACAAGATGGCAACTGTTCAGTCTCAATTATTTATGCATTTCTCCAACAGATTTTAAGTCGAATTATAAACTCATACGTGACAAGAATTAAGATCTAAATCTTCCAATCTACTTACACAAATTATTAGATTCAGAGCTCATCTGATTTAGTAATCAAGAACTTACACAAACTGTTTGATATTCAAATGCAAACTACTTACCCATTTTAACTATAATGATGAAATTTATCCTCTCAATTAGCTACTTGAAAATGACTTCGAGTCTTTCAATTTCACAAACGTTACCACTATTTCTAAAATTTATTAAAAGGATTTAATGTCCTTATTGATTCCATTTCCAACTCTAAACCATTTATGACATTAATAAAAGTATTATCATTATAGCACTTTTTGTCTACAGATTTTCTTACTACAATACATAAAGAAATTATTTCAGAAATAAAACATTGCCATTGTCTTCCCGGATATAAATAGCTTAATAAACAGAAGATCCTTTAAAACGATGCAATTATTGGATGTATAAATCTGATTGTGTCATTTCTCAAGTTAAAAAAAAACATTTGTTTATTATAAAATTTAAAAATCAATTTATTTAAAATATTTCCCCACAAAAGCTATAACATTTTTCGATTTATAGGGCAGCAGGCGAATTCCGTGAAGAAAAGAGTCAGATACATACCAATTATTAAATCAATTTTTGGTATCTGCTTGGGAATTCTTTCCAGAAATCGCACACTGCATTGAACGAAACAATTAATAATCTGAAGAATCAACAACTGGAAAATATGGCGGGTAGGACAACACATCCCAGCGATGTAATTCGAAAGTTTCTTTTACTGCTCTGAAACATATGTACAGATATTGTTGGGGTGGAAAATAACTTTGTTATGCCTTTCGCCATATTCTTGAAATTTCTTCTTCAATGCTTCATTCAAATTTGTCACCTGTTGTTTGTATAACACATCATTGCTGGTTTCATCAAGTAATGCTTTCAAATCTGCATCTTAGACTTTTTTTTGTGAGTTATTGTACTTTTTGTCATACGTATCGAAATCCTCATTTTTAAATTACTGAAATCTGTCTATGCAAGTTATGTTAGATATGACATGTTAATTAAAAAATTTCCAAAAACTCCCATTGTGTTTCTGTTGCAGTTTTCTTCGCATTAAATAATGTAACATAATTTCACGTAAATGCTGTTTGTTTGGCACAAAACTCAGCATGTTTTTAAGCTAAAATTATATATATGAAATGTTGACCAGATTTTTAAAGGTTCCTGTCAAGACTTAAATACAACTTTCCCTATTTAATTGCAGCCAATTATTACTACTAATACCGTCTATTAAAATGGCAGCAATCATATTTATGCACCCAATAATTAGACTAAATGATAAGAAAATAAAATTGTTACTGAAGCTATTGCTCATTCAGTAAATTTATAAAGAACATTAATAAATATCATTAAGACTATACTAGACAAAATAGTCCATTCTGTTGTCGATATTAACTCTAATCACTCATGTTATGTCCCAGATTAACTAGAAATACGAGAATTCTGACTTTCAATTCAAGTACTCGTAATAGTCTACACGTGGGATTGATACTAAAATAAAATTTCAAACTATTGAAAAATATTCAGCTACATGCATATATCCTTTTAGACTATATATTACCAGAAGTATTTAATAAATAATGATACAGAAAGTCTATCTGAAATAAAACTATGGTTTGAGGAAAGATTATATTTGTCGAAAATAATATAAAAAGGCAATTGATAAATTTCCGAATACTTGCGTCATTACAATGTTTACTTAAATAATTCTACCTTCATTTTATATCGGGCGAATTTAAAATATATATATATATAGAAAGAATACAGCAGGAGTTTTCGAAAGTATACATTGATAAGAAAGCTGGTATATACCATTAAAACCAACCAATATCCTAAGAATAGCGTGAATTAAGAATATGAATTGCAATTACGTCCTCTTACTGTGCTTTTAACAAGTATTATTCAAAAACTGGAAGATTTAAGAGAATCAAATAATTGCATACTGCTGTCAAGCTGACTGCTGGAGTTTATCCTAATTTTCTTCAGAACTAAACACAAATGAGGGACACTTTTCTTTCATATTCTTAGGAGATTACAACCTACTTCTTTACAGTGGAGTTAAATCAATCTTCTCCACAGATGCACTCTCGACTCCTACATAAATGCACCATAGTCGCTGAGACCAACAGAATATTCTGCCTCTCCTCTTTTATATTTGATCCTTAGGACGGATTAGAACCACCCCTATATTTTACTGATAACCCTAACTTTTAATCAGAACCTTGCCGAATCATTAAAACCACAGGTATCATAAAAAGCTCTTTGATGTTATCACATACTTATACGCATAATTAAAACGTATATTTAAAATTGTAAAGTTCATTAAACAAAGAGTGATTTAGGTTGACGTCAAAAATTAGGTCCTAAATATTAAAAAGCTAAACAATACTTTAAAACGCGTTTTTATTCGCATAATAAGAAATACAGATTATTTTTTTATTTCAGTCACTTTATACTTTTTGATGTTTAATTCATTATCAATTTTTATAAATATCATGAAATCTTAAAGCTAATTTTTTTCAAATCCAGTAATAGATGGCGACACTCGTTGTAAATCAAAATGTAATTTCACAAACCAATTAATTGTTAGTTAAGTTCTGATAATGTTAATATAGAATAATGTCATCAAAAATACAGAAGTATAGAAAATTATAAAATTCTAGTATGTCAAGAAATGAGTCAAGAAACGATTTCAATTTAATTTCCATATTTTTAAAACTCCATCTTTAGAAACATAAAAAAAAACAAATAAATATAAATAAAAGTGCGTAATTATTGCTTACATTGGACCAAATACATTCCTGCTTGAAACATTCACTAAATCAACTGTAGAAATCTTCACTCTTTGAATTAAAAGCCTTCAGAGTTCTTATTTCTCATTTATTATTTATTCTAAGTTGCTAAATAAGAGCAATTTGAATTTCAGAACCAGTGAATTCTAATTCAGGTAGATGCAAGTAACAACTATTAAACGCTTATATCTTAACTTTCCATTTCCTTACATCTGAGTACGCATTTATTTCCATTAATTGAGAATTCCTTTGCGTAAATGCGAGGTCCTTCTGGAAATGAAAGGATCAAGAATTATGAGAAATGATGGAAGTGTTTGAAAATCCATTTGTTGTAGCTGGAGGGATATGTATTCAACTTTCTAGAAATATTTCAGTTAAACGCCCGTTATCTTGTATTTCGGAGACTTAATACGTTTCATAAAATCAGCTACTAAAGTATTCCTTCTACTTTTATAAGTTTTAATTATAGTAGTATATACAATACTTGAAGAATAATTAAAAAATAAAAAACTAGAAATAAAGTTTTTTTTTAAATTTAAAAATGAGTATATGATTTAAATTAACCTAAATAATGTTGTAATTCAAAGGGAAAAAAAAGAAACAAATGTTATTAATAGGATTTTTTATTTATACTTAATAAGAAAACACATGGTATAATTACATTTTTAAAAAGTTGGTGATTTTTGCATAAGACAGGACCGGCGCAACTCGATTGAAAGGAGCATAGATTATTTTTCCCGTGCTTCTCATGAACTACGCACTTTTTTTCTTCATTTTCCTCAATCTCCACGGCAAAATCAGACAGTTTTAACGTCCCCTTTAATAATTCATTTAACATCCAGGAATCAAAAGCGCCTTTTTCTTCTTCATTTTAGTATATTTCTCTGTTGACTATTATTGAAAAAATCATCCAATTCTTTATTCTTCCTTTTTTGGTCATCGTTCTCGATTAATTCTACGACATACCCTTCTTCCATATCTGAAAATCGTTCGCCACCAATTAGTTTTGAAAACCTTTTTTTGTCTTCATTTCCGATATAGTAAAGCAGCCGAAGATTAACGTATGACGTATTTCGTGTGATTGCGTACTATATATGATTCTAATGTTGAATAAATTAAACTAGGGGGCTCAGCCCACTGCTCGCTAATGCTCGCCAACTCCCAGGAACTGCTAATGCGGTTCCTCTCCAATCGCTTCGCTCGCTCGCCATCTATTAAACCACTTTAGTCTAGCAAACAGATAGATTCAGATTCAATTTATTCCAAAATATGATAAAACAATGAAAGAAATAAAAAATGTAAAGCAAAAAGTAAAATGTAAAGTAAAAATCACCTGCATCAAAGTTCTTTGTAAACACAAATAATCTTTCATTTAAATAATTATTTACATTCACCAATGAAACAAATTTAAAAATATTGTGCTTTTGTCACAGTTTTTCAAATTTGGCAACTTTACCATAGAAACAGAATAAAAAATATTGATATTTACAAAAAAAATTTTTTTAATGATCTTTTTTCACAGTTGTTCAAATTTGGAAGCTACACTACAGAAACAGAATAATAATTTGATAATTACAAAAAAATTAATTATCTGAAAGCAGCTATATTAAAATTCATTCCATTCTAAAATAAAATAAAACCAATGAAAGAAATAAAAAAAATGTAAGCAAAAAGTGCGCTCGAAAATTGAATCTAATTCTCCTCTTGGAAACAGCAAAGCATAGACATGGGATCACAGTATTGGTTCAATGGAGAAATATTTTTGCAACTATCACCTACAGGATAAATTGTATCGTATTTGAATTCTATCGTCTTGAAATCGTATTAAACCGCGTGTTCGTGTTCCCGGGCGAGGTCGAAGTGTTGATAAATGGCGATTAATAAATTCGGCCAAGTAAGCGTTTTATGAAAACACAGTTGTTAACGATCAGAACACACTGCGCACGCGTGAATTTTCTACACCAGTTGG
Source organism: Argiope aurantia (assembly GCA_026543865.1). NCBI lineage: Eukaryota > Metazoa > Arthropoda > Arachnida > Araneae > Araneidae > Argiope > Argiope aurantia. Next base: position 326,268 of record JAPMOR010112290.1, read on the forward strand.
GGTAACGCAATAAGATTAGAAATTTTTAATTTCCTTTATTCTGTTTTATTTTCATTCAAAAGTACTTCAGAATGAATCCGAAAGACCTATTAATTAACAGTGTTTAATTTTAAATGCATCAAACACTAAGTAAATAAAAGAATCGTTTGAAATAATCGGTCGAAAACATCTTAAGCCTAACCTCATTAGCGTGGGGGGGGGGAACTGAATCCTAACTCATTTGGCGGTGTCAAGTGTTGCCAAACGGCAATTAACAAATTCGCCCTGATTTTGCGAACACGTAAGCTTTTTATATATATAGGTGGAAATAATTAAGATAACACCTATGCGCAAAATCACTCTTGCCAAGATTTAATTGTTTTTTTATCAAAGCTTTATAATTAAAATTTGTTCCGAAAGTTCTATGATTTTATATATCATTGGAGTCTAATTGTTTTCTATATTATATTGCTCAGATAATATTTCTTACATACTTTTATTTAACTTAATGTCTTTAATGTTTACAAAGATGGAATTTTGTAATCGATTTTTCATTTACTTTCTTATCTGATCGATTTCTGAAGTATTGTATAGTTTTATGTTTACAATAGCAGAAGAACATTTTAACATACTCATAATTTAATTCTTAATTAATAAATAAAATTTAATCCATGCGAAATGCGTAATGTTGTAACAAATTAGAGAAAAATGCTTAAAAGATTCTATCATACTATAACAAAAATAAAATTAATTAGAGAGTACAAAGTTTAAAATGCTTTTTAATAAAGTGAAAAATTTAAACACTCTTTATTTGTAGCGTAAAAATTAAAAATAAGTTTTCATCAAAAATATGGAGGGGAAAACAAAAATTTGAAGAGACAATAAAAACAATAAAATGACGAGAAACAATGCTACAGTGTAAACTAATTATGTAATACAATGTTTATAATGACAAAAAAAGCGTTAAATATTCCTTTTAAAATCAAAATTCATTATAAATATGATAAAAGACACCATTCATTTAAAGTATAGATATCACGCTTTAAAGACTTTTTTTCACCTTCAAATTTTTAAGAAAGATTTCTTCTTTTTAGTGTACTACTTAAAGCGTGGGATCCTCTTTAATTTTTCATTTAATTAATAATTATTTTAACATTGACTTTTATTTTCTTGTTAGTTTCAAAAAAGAATCTAATATCCTTTTAATCAGGATCTTCTGAATGGTCCTAATTTATATACAGTGAAATTTATTTTGTTTGATTACTCATATGTTATGATTTCTTTCCTTCTTTGGTATGTGTTTAATTACCTGAAAATAAGATAACATTTTTAAATTCGTTGTTCAATAACGAATGAACCAAAACCTCGTTTCCTTTCCAGATGAAATTACTGATCCTGGTGTAGTGAGAATAGTAAAATAATGGTCAATTTATTACTTCTTATAAAAAAAAGATAAGAGTATTCAAAGGCTTTTTAAATTTATGAAATGAAAAAGAATGTCATTTATCGTAACTAGGTTATAAGACATGTTTTATAGTTCTAAAAAATAATCAAAAATATAAGCATTATGAAATTTCAATTGAAATCTATTTTTGAAAATAAACTAAAAAACTAAAAATTATTTCTGAATCAAACTAAAAAAGATACAATTGTATTTAGAGAGCGCTAATGCTGCTCTTACTAAAACACAGATGAACTAATCCAATTTAGTAAAAATAAGAAGTTAATATTAGCAAGAAGAATAAAAATAGAATCAAAAAAGAAAGAAATTAAGAATCCGGCCTGGAGACTTTCTCAACGGTCATCCTCAGGCAGAGATTCAGATATTCTTTCTAATCTTTTGGCACAACTAAAAATAGACTTTCGGTTACATGACAACTAACTCAACAGATGGCGCTGAGACCCTCCAATTATTTATTACTTTGAATGACGAAGCGGTTTTATGCAGGGGCAGTAATGGCACGGGAAACATGATGTGAGCCTTTTTTGTAGAGATTTTACCTGCTACTGATATGCTCTTTCCTTTTTGTTTCTATAATTGGTTGTGAATGTTCTCTTACAGTTTATATTATGTTAGTATAATTTTTGCTTAAATTGGAGATTGTAATTTATTGTTTTATTTCTGTAAAAAATGGTTTATCTCTTAGGTCTCAATTTCAGGGGATTTTCGGGTCACGAGGGGTCAATATTGTTGAACAAAAGTCAAACCCCTCACAGAAAAAATCCCTTGTTTGAATCTCTGCTGAGGGTGACCTTTGAGAAAGTCTTCAGACCGGATTCTTAATTTCTTTCTTTTTTTATTCTATTTTTGTTCTTCTTGCTAATATTAACTTATTATTTTTACTAATTTGGTTTTATAGTTCCAATAAATACTCAAAAATTATATCAGTGTTATGAAATTCATATAACAAAGAACAATCGTTATTTAAAATGGTTGAAGTTGTTTATAAAAGTTATTCTTCTGTACATTTAAATTTCGTAATAGCACCAAAATAAAAGATAACATAGTCTCCGGCTGGACTTTGTAGAATGCTGACGGAATAATGTCCAAATTATAAAACCTGTGTAAACGTTATTCTTAAAGCTTTTCTACCCTTGTCTTAATTTTGGCTAACGCTTAATTCAATAAATCTAAGAGAATCGCTGTTTTCATTAAACTTTATTAACTTTGTGTAAGTTCGCATTGCTATTTTTTACAACATTTTGATTGCAAAAATTCATAATTCATTGAAATGTTTCATATTTCTGAAAAAAAATTTATTGAATAAAAGCACTGAAAGAACACACATTATCACAAACGTTTTCTGAAACTATGAATTTCATTTCTTCTAAAGAAAACCTGAATCCACATCAACTTGAAAATAAATTGATTGGAGAATCGCAATTTCAAGATCCTGAAGTAATGAATATCCACGTTAATATAAATCCAGTATACTTTGCTTCTATTAGAACAAATCAAATGTCGCGCATTTGGCGTGATACGGAAATATGGAAAGTGGAGCGCCAGCTCAGATATCGTTTTTGTCATCTGACAAAGTTCAGAATTATAAGGTTGATATCGAAACAGTTTTCATATAATTTCAAAAGAGGAAAATAATCTAGAAAATCACATCGAATGTAGAGAAAAATAAAAATAGATAAGAATTTTGTTTGACTACATATTTTTGCATTTGTACTGACATTTCCAACTTCAAACCAATGATAATATTATCATCTCAGCTTCCACGTATATTTTAATATTAAGAGATGCTCTGTGCTTAGCTTTATCGTATTGCCTAGAGAATTGAGTATACCGACTGCAAATATCTCTGTTCAACGATTATTTATTTTAGTTATACTTGAACACTAGCAACTCCTCGTGCTCAACTTGTTAAAGCAAGTATACCAAAAATTCATTCCATGAATAAAATAATTCTCTCCCCACCAAAAAAAAGTTATAAAGGTAATACAAAGAAGAAAATAATGATGTGATCCGTTGATCGATTGCTTCTTCGGTCAATAATTTGACAGGTATTCTATTGTTCTGACGTCAAGGCCACCTAATTTCATTTATCAAACTCGTTATATTTATGAGTTTTCTCATCCTCATTTCAAAGTCAAATAATCAAATAGACGATATATATACAATTTGAAGGAATTTTTTTATCTACAATTTCGAATATCGATTCGGATTTTATACAGATCTCCAATTTTGGTATAAAAATTCCATACTGAAATTTTCCCCTCCAGCTTATAGTGTTTTCCGCCATCGCTTTCACATGCACAAAAATTGACAACCCGAAAGTCATCCAATCATTTGAGGGGTCTGACAGAAATTTTGACAGAAATCCTCAGATCTAGGGTTAAAACAATTTTCTAAGTTCGTCTATTCGGTGATTATAATTTTGTCGTCGTATTCTCCGGCACATGAGTGTACAAACAGAATTCCCTCGGACGGATTTGATCCAAAATCTGATAACAAATTTGATTTTTTTTCTTGTAAATATCGCATAAAAATGTTATTGGTCCAGCTCAACCCATTTTTAGTTATCCTGTTCACAGACGTAATCCAGAAATAGAATTTTTGGAATCAAGAAGGTTTAAAATATGGATATTTATCAAAGCCTCAAGAATGAATTATTTCACTGTCACAATACTTCGCATGCTTCGCATCCAAAAAAGTAGAAACTCTTAATTCAAGAATAAAGAAATTACTTCATTCTTGAATAAAATATTTTTTCTAATTCGTATATAAGAGAATTCCTTTGGGGAAAATCCTTCTTTTGATCAAAAACTTTTAGAAAAACATTCGGACATTTATTCAATAAATCTAAATAAAAATTAATTTAATGTCGAAATTATATTAAAATAAATCGCTCACGTATCTCCAATAATGCAGAATAACAAGAAACCTTGCTATAATAAATCTACTATGTCAAATAAATTCTTCAGAAGTCTAGAACAGCAGCCATCTATATAAATACTGAATAAAACGGAACCGAAACGATTTTCTCTATTATAAGATTTACAACCCTTGAAACCAAACGCAATTTACTATTGTCTTGGGAAGGGGCAAAACAAAATCAATAATTTGGAATTTTCCCTCAAAGTTTTCAGTTCTTGACTTTCGATTTCTAGCTCCATCGCAGTTATCGATCAGTTTTTAGGGTAACTTTCTCCCTCCCCCACACTTGTTTTTTTTTATCTTTCCCTTTTTTTTTTTCTTTTTTTTTCTCTTTCAGGAGCGTAATTAAGTAAAGATGAAAAAGGGAGAAAATAATAAAAAAATACTCTTGAAGCAAGTAAATGTTCTGGTCTTTTAGAACACTGACCACTGGGAAAAGAGACAGAATAAAAAAATACACGTCTGAAGGGGAAAAAAAAAAGACTCATTCACTCGTTGTTGCAGCAATAAAAGAAAGTTTTGGAGACACGTAATGGACTTGCTGCATGACACATGTCCTAATGGAAGAATCTGTATGAAGTTATTTTCCGCTTTCTGCTATCCTAGACTTCTGAAGAAGTTGAGTCATACAAGATGAGAATTCATTAAAGAATGCTAACAAGAGATTTTGATGATCAAGTACTCAAAATTACACAATTAAAATTATTTGATTTTCATCAAGAGTGACTGTAAGTCAAGCCTACATGAAAAATTTCACTCGGATGTCTTGAAACTTGTTCCGTGTCATATCGTCGATTACTGCTAAAAGTGACTAAGTAAAAAAACAAGAATGAATTTATATGCTCTTGTTAGGGAGGGGGGGGAGAGAAATGCTATCTTTAAAACAGAAATAATGTGTGTATACGAAAATTTGAGTTACAATAACATTTTAACAATTCATCCAATAGTGACCAAACCATATAGAGTATAAACCCACAATTTAAAGTGACTAAATGAATTTGATCATTTTCATGCGATAATACATACTAAATGACAGATTACTTATGAATATTGCTATATATATTTCGTCACTTTTTCTGAGTACCAATTTACTTCAAATAGCTTTCCTTTTTCCGTTTTGCTAATTTTTTCCACCTTAGCCTAACCTTTCTTCCAAATTCCTTTACCATTAAAAAAAATACTAATTTTCTTTAAAAAGTAAAGATTACAAAAAAAGAAAACTATCAAAATCTAATTTTTCTAATTATCAGGTACTTCCTATTGCGCTTTTCTACAAATTATGTTTCTTGAATTAGTCACTTTTAGCAGTATACAGTCAACATATCCTACGCTTGTGTTCACCATTTCTCCTAAGTATCGATATGAGACAGAGAAAAAAGGATTCATCAAGGGATCATTGATTTATTAGACTAGGGCAATAGTTTGAAACTACACTAGGGATAAATAGGATAATCGTGTCTTTAAACCTTGATAAAATGACAAAAATCAGATCAGAAACTTTAATGCGGTCCAGGTGATTGTTAGAGATTTATCTAGGTTTCATTCAATAAAAATATTAGCCACATTTCCCTGAAAATCCACAATAAAGTCGTACTACCTTCATATATTGATGCGAAGTTCACACGACTACCTCAACTGCTATTTAACTATTCCAGGTTTGACCAGATTTTCCAATCAGATGACCAAAGCCAAACTTCCGATTTATGTCCTTAGCAGATATGGTAAGATGTAGCAAAATAAGTTGGATCAGAATCACCATTATATATTAAAACGGAACTTTCCTATCCAAATTTCCACATCGGACAAGTGGGATACGGTTAAATCTCGACGTATTCAGTGCGTGCACCGGATCAGACAATATGGTAGAAATTCTTGGATTATAGTTACTGTCTAACCTGTAAGACATTATTTTTTTTAATTAATGCTACGTTATATTTCTAAAGAAATTAAACCATCCAGTTGCAGAATTCATTAAATATGGGCAAAACGGCCGTGATGGCCTGGGGGTAAGGTCTAGGCTTCGGAACCGGAGACCCGATTCCACCGAAGAACCGTCGTGTAAGGGGGTCTGTTGCACGTTAACACTAAAGCTACCACGAGCGGGTCATTTGACCCGCTTCCAATGGCAATTCCAATGTATCGGTGAAATGCCGGTAGGTTTAATGTTAAATCCGTCCTGACCAAACGTCCTCCCGCTGGTGTGGTGTGGTATGGAGAGGGAGATGCCAGCTCAGTGTCGTCCTCGTCATCTGAACGCGGTTCAAAATTACAAGGTCCGTCCTAAAATAGCCCTAGTGTTGCTTCAAACGGGACGTTAATATAACTAAACTAAACAAACTACGGGCATAACATAAGTAATAAGATCAAGGGATCAAAATTATAGAACTTCAAAAGGTATTTTAAAATCAATTATTATTCGTTTAACTAAAATAAAGATCTCAAAAATAAATCTTGAATTTTCTGCACAGGATACGTTTTGATGGGAGAATCTAAACAAAATTATTTTTCATTTTTATTGAAACTTTCCCCATAAGTACTTAAGTTATATTATTAAAGAATTCTCTTAATGTAGGATAGCGAAAAAAATTGATGCTTTGTTCAAAATTAAACAGTGAGAATTTTTTTTTAATTTTAAAATGGTTATTAGTTAAAGTTAAACGAATCATGCCCTTATAGAAAAATTAGTATGAAATCATTTTCTTTGGTACAGAAATCCGGACTTTTTCTGAAAAAGTCAAGCAATAATCATAAAAAATTTAATGAATGTGAACTAACAGGATATTATGATTATCAAATACAATAATTAAATTGTTTGAATATCTAAAAAGGTATTAGTTTTTCTAAAACAAATTTCTTCCATTGAAAATTGTGGACTGACAGTAAAAAAAATACTATTTAATTGTAGCGTTTTTAATAAATTATCTTACACTTTAATTAAAACAAAATCTTTTCTAAATCATATAAGAAAAAAATTCACTAAATGCAATTTAGCAAATATTTTGATGTTCTTAATCTTAAACTGACAATTCTTACAAATTCTTCTAAATCATGAACAGAAACTATTAGTTTTAATCAACATGAACAATATAATTTATTTGGACATATCATCAATTAAAAATCGAATTAAGCTTTAATAAAGCTTTCCGCACTGATGAAAATCTAAACTTTTATCAAAATAATTAACTTTCATGAAAAGAAAATTCATCAGATATTGATCAAAATGAGACCTCAATGATTAAGTATATAAAATTTCATCATATTTTTAATAGCCTATTTTCGGTGACGCTAATACAAATAATTTTACTCATAAATCTTTTTTATCTCTGAAAATAGTAAATGTTTCCGATTTAATTGTGGAATTTAACACATGCTATACGCAGAGGGATTTTATTCCAGCACATTGATCAAACAAAGAGGAAGTAATTAACACAATTTACCATGGGAGAGCAACTGTTTTGGCAAATCGTAGTCAAAACAATTTTTTGTTTCCAGGACCGTGATTTAATAGTGTTCTCGATTTCACAAAAATGCAGAATCAGCAATTGCAAATTAGCTGTTTGAACAATGTGTGTTTGCTTTCTCGTCTTCGATGCCATTAAAAAAGGCACATGAATTCAGGAATGATTTCTGTTTTATTCCTTCGATCACCTAAAAATTTATATTAACAATTGTATGGTTTCAAAGTTACTTCTCATAGTCTTTACTATCTGATAAACCTAGTTTTTAGTTTCTAACTCAAGAAACATATGAAAAACAAGATTCTAGATTGTTGCCAACTCCTGTGGCAGAAATGTAGTTTCCAGATGGACAGAAAAAAAACAGCCATATTTTTGAACATTTCCCCCAATTTGAAAAATGTTCTCGGGTTGATTATAATCAAACCCCAGATTTTTTTAATCTATAAGTGAATAGCTCAAATTAACGAGATTTATTTTTTAAAATCCCAAATCTGAGAGAATGAATGAATCAATCTGAATAAAATACTAATTAAACAATAATTAATAACTTATTATACTAACTAACTTATTATTAACTAATACTAGCTAATAGGTTCGATACTATTAATTAAACTAAAGAGACCAAATGCTCTGAACTTGAATACAGAACGATCTAGAATCCGAATGTGAAATCCGAGACAATTGTGAAGAAAAGAAGAGGTATTTGAGGAAATACAAGAAATAATTAACCAATTGAATAAATGAAATAAAGTAAGAAGGAAAAAAAGTGATTTTAAGCTTTAATCCAATTTTTTCCGCTTTCAAAGCATTTTCTAATTAGAAAGGTCATTACTAAAACAATACAACTCGACTATATAACTATATAAATTCTAAACAAATAAAATAACTGATTATGACTCACTGTCAGAATAATATTTGACTGGGAGAAATAGAATATATGTATTGAACCAGAAAATGTAACATAAAATGCATACCTTTATTTTTTCATTATGAAATTTCTTGTCAATTAAATTATACCCATATGTGCTAATAAACACTTTCAGTTATTTAATATTTATTTAAGTGTACATTGTATATTTAATCTGAATGCTATTGCACATCATTGTAATATACGAAATGTGGAAATCCAGACAATTTTCATATAAAAGTTCGAAAGCTGTAATTCAAAGAAAACTCACTGGGGAGTAAAAAACAAAATATTAAATCTATTCCATCTTATTTGGTTACCAAAAATTGATTTTCTTCCTTTTGGAAAAGGTATCAATGTAGCGAAAAACCAAATCCTTTTGTAGTAATGCAATAATCTCTTTCGTCTGTGATATCAATACTCAAGGGGGAAATATCATGTAATAATGACAAAGAATACTTTTAGCATTGCTATTTAGTCAAATGCGTTTTCAAATATTTTGGGAAATCTCTTTTTCAACAATTTTATCGTTTGATATTGTGATTCAATAGCTTTATGTTAGTGAAACTTCGTTGTTTCGAAAAAATATTAATACTTAAGTTATTTAAAAATCTGTTTCTTTGAATTTGAATTGATTACATTTTTGCTATCATAAATTTATTGCTGTATATTACTTCAGACACGCAATAAAATTTCGCAAAAAACAACTAACATTTTCTTTTAAATGTCTCTAATATTATAATCAATCAGTTTTCTTTTAACTCGTAAATTAGGTATTAATACAACTAGAATTAAATGTGTCATTTTGGAAAAAGTACTGTTTCATATCATTAATTCTAATAAATATTTTAGAAACATTTATGCTACAAGGAATAAACATGAACTGGCACTTTCTCCTTTATTTTGATATGTTAACTTTTGTTACAAATAATTATGAAACTATATATTTTTTAGTAATTAATATTAAATATAAAAATAAGCGTTAAGTGATCATGTATGAGGTACATTTCGAATAAATAGTCAACTTTGATGGTGGTTTCAACCAAAATGAATACTGTGAACGAAATCCGAACTTTCGCTTACCGTAAAAGTCTTTAAAACAGCCAAAAGTAAAATTTCTATAAATTGACACCAGTTTAGTAATTTCCATCTTTCAAAATAATGTTTTGTGCTATCTGAAACTAGTCGCCTCGTTAAATTTTAAATACACGTTCGTCGAATCAAATGTTTTAATCAGATGTGTTGCGCAGCTTAGCCAGTTATAGCTCTTGTGCCAGTAAAATTTAAATTCAAATTCAAGTCGAATGCTCCATATGCCGTATATCACAAATGGCTCTTCCGAACCATCTGAAGGCGCTCAGAAATTTTGAATGATCCGGACGCCTCTATAGCATATGCAGAAACTATGGTTCAGCACAAAGATTCGTCACCGGCCATGATACAACTCCTCTTGTAGGAAACAAATCTCGTTATCGATGGAGTAGACAACCTCACACCATTTCTGTACCCACCAGCGGGATGAGAACCGCTGGAACCGGAAGCCTCTCATATTCATAAATGAGCCAAGAGGCTTACAATATGTGCTTACAATACAGATGTAATCACCATAGAATTTTTTTGATCAGGAAATATATTTAGTATTTAGAGCAATTAAAATTTCAATGAGATGAATAAATTTAGTTAAAAGACTTCATCTGAAAATCACTTTTATCGATCTACTAAGCAGTAGAGATTTTTTTCTTTTTAATTATTTCTTACTCTTTACCCTTAATATATTATTCATTATAATAAAATATTGTAAAATCTTGAAATCAGTTTTTTCTCAAATTCTTTGTCGATGCCGCTATGTATAAAGAATCAACATGTTATCAAATTAATCGATTAACTGTTAATAAAATTTTTAAAATATTAAAGTGGTACATTGTATTCGAGAATCTAATTCAAAGCAGTTTCAGTTATCAATTCAAAGTGTTCAAAATTCTAATTTCATTAGAAAAGGTGAGAAAAAAATCTATTACAAAAATACTAACTTACGAACATGAAACAATTCAAATTAAATAAAAGTTTGTTTTAACATTGGGCTTTTTCTTAGATAGAACGCACGCATACTGAGTTCGATTAGAATGATTAAAAAAAAGATACCTGATCCATCAGCTGTCAGCTGAAAAAAAAATTTTGCCGCCATTTAGTAAGTCCCCTCTTTATACTTTTCTTCTCTAATAAGAGAATTATCTACACATAAGTGCCTTTCTGTTAACCATTAATAGCAAATAATTATTATCTAAGCGATATCTCAACATTTTTCAATTAAGAATAGAATTTTTCTGTGAAAATTATTCAAGTTCTAGACTAAATACCACGCTGAATTCTGTCTATTTTAATTATATCACATGTAACTCACGATGATGTACCGAGAAGAATTTATCCGTTAGCAATGTCATTCACATTATCTGAACTCTTTTAAACTTTCGGTAGCTTTCGTATAGCTTCTCGAACACAACACAGTGAGTTCAAAATCTCTAATCAAGCGCGAAATGCACCTCAACCTTCATTTTATTTAAGAGAAAAAAATAAAAAATTCAGGGGAAATTCCAATATCTGAATAAGAAAATATCACAACCAAATAAAGGCGTCATCCCCCTTGTGGTTAATTTAGATTCAAAGCGTAATACTTTATATTATATAGATACTTTATATTATGCATATACTTTATACAGACAATAACCAATTCTTTTTCTGTCGGAATGAAACCGGATACTCGCTGGTATCGTTTCTTGCCTGGATTAGTAGCTGATACTGATAACAATATAATTTCAAACTAAAATTTTACCTTTTCGGAAGAGGTATTGATGATGATGTGTCAGTGGCCTTGATTTTGTTAGTTATTGACAGGTAGCTGAAAAGAGGAAAAGAAAGGCTTTGGTGATATAAGTAGTTTAGAATACAGTTTAGGATAACAGGAGCTGATATAATTATTTGGGGATTCTTCAGTGGCATATACAGCGGTATGCACATAATATTACATCAATATGATGTAAAAATGTATTACGCGATATTGACCAAATATTTAATAGATTGATGTAGCATTACCCGATTGAAAACGAATAAGATCCAAGAGATTGCCCATCAGAGTCAATCGAATTCCAAAATTCATATTTACTACCTGATAACTCTTAGTCTGAATCAATTTTTTGTACCTAATACAAAGTATCAAGTTGATACAGTACCAAACAACTCTACTCCGGTCCCATCGAAACTCCGTTGCGTGTGTGGGACTTGGGATACATTAAACATGATTCGTATCTTAAACGTCCTCACATTTGTGGGAGAAAAAAATTGAAGAGAAGATGACGATTCAACTTTCGTCTTCATTATCTGACTATAGGTGAAAATGACGAGATCCATACGAAACTCCAAAACTACCAAGACATTTCATCCCTCTTGTCTCTATATAAATTCAACTAAGTCATTTGAAACTCCACTTCTGAGAAGAAGAAAAATCCACAATGTCTCTTCTACAGACTGAAAAACGCTCTACAAACTATATCGTGACATACCATTTCACTCTCTAGAGAAAAAAAGCAAAGGAGCCTCGGATTGTTGCGATGTACATAAAACGGAACACAACAGAACACAGTTAAAAACAATGGAAAAATCAAGAACTCTGGAGACTTCTAGATAAATTTTCTTGCGTCTCCTCCGTATTGGTTGCGAGTGTATTTCTTCTGCTTACCCTCTATCAATGGTTGATCTCTTTATTTGTAGCCTGCAGTGATATTTGTGCTTTGGGCCACAACGCACGTCCTTCTTCGATACTTGATTACTAACATGGCCGTCCGACGAAGATTTAATCATTTTTCTTCCTGGCTTCGTTGGCTATGCCGATCAGGCCAGCTCCGAGGCACGTTCACCTACTGGGAATATCCCTTTTATGTTCGTCTCGACCAAAATAACTAAAGAGATTGATTTTGAGGTGGTGCAACTGCCCACTTCAAGTCGACATCACTGACGATCGTTTTCGTATCTAATGCCACGAACAGTAGTTCAAAGGCCGGGGAAATATGGCGGGGGAAAATGCTTTTACTACAGTAAATTTGACCAACATTGTTAGAATTCTTATCAGTTGATAGAAAAGTCGGCGCCGATTGTAGTTTGCAGGCCAGACAAGGATTGAAATGGTAGCTTAGAAGGAAAGATATCGGAATTTTTCGTTATACGACTATAAAAGCCAGCTTCACGTTATTATATTCTGATTTAAGATATAATAAGAAAATTGTATATTTGAGAAAATTTTATGAGACATTTATGTATTTTTCATTCAGAATTATTTAAAAATGTAAAAGATAAAACTGGATTATTTTTTCTGCCCGTAGATGCCGGTAGATGGAATTGTGTTTTTATTTTAGAGACGATGAGTTAATTTTGTAAATTTGAAATGTCTTTGAGAAATTTTATAGATGGTTTTGTAAACTTAAAATGAAAGGAAACAGGAAACAATTTTTCGGCTATTAACGGGAATTCATAGTATCCAATCTTTGTTGGAGGTAAGCTAAGCTTATAAATTTGGAAGTTTGATTGGAAATTTTGTAAATTTATTAAAATGGTTATGTAAACATAAAAAAGGCAAGAATTCGGACCACTTTTTCTTCTGTATTCGAATATTTTCTACTCTTATTTTAACCCCTTATTTGTGATGTCTGAGTGAGGCTCGTGCCTCGAATTATCGTAATTTTAAACTTATAATTTAAAATAAAATCATTTTCAGACTTTATAATTTTATACAAAAATAATCATCTATCCATAAGCATTTCATCTGTTCAATGAATGTTTAGGTGAATCAAAACGGAAATATATTTCCAAAAAAGAAAATGTAGAAAAAATTACATATTTAAAGGGTTAAAGGAAATGAGATATCTTGTAAATTTGAAAACTTTATCAGAAAATACCTAATTTTAATGAGACTATTTTCTAAACATTAAAGAAAAGGAAAGAAACTTTTTTTTTTCATTTTTGTAAACACAGTTATTCACTCAAAATACAGAGTATATTTTTCGTTATAATGATTTCTACAAAATGTCAAAATGTTTCTAGAATACTTTTAAGAAAAATCGGTAATGGAAAATTAATTGTATTACTATATTTATGAAAACCTACAGTAATTTAATGATATTTTTGCAGACATTTAAAGGATAAAATATAAGGATTATAAAGAAATATAAACGCATTTCTTTTTACTACCTTGCGAGGACAACTTAGCGGGTCAATATGGACAGCGGTAAATCCTCGGATTTAAGTCGTACAAAATGAGGATCTACGTGTGCGTAATCCTGAAGTGTGGTAAATCTGAAATCACAAATCAAATGCTCTCCGTCTCTAATGTCTTACCAAGATTAGAAGAGGGAGTGCCAGCTTAGTTGTCGTCCCGCCAAAGTTTCAAAACTACGAGGTTCATCCAAAAACATCCCTTTTGTTGTTTCAAAAACAGGACTAACGTCTAAATAAATAAAATCAACTGCTGCAGCTTAGCTAAATCTGACTCTTGGGCCATTAAATCTCAACAATAAACATTACCTACTCCCTCTCATGGAAAAATGGAAAATGCTAATTTTTAAGATAAAATAAACATAAAGCAATGTTTTAAATTAAATAAAAGCATTTTTCAATTCTCGGTTCCTTGTTGAATCCAGAATTTCCCAAGGCGCCGTATGTAAAAATTCGAAAACGATCCTTTGGCAAAATAGTTGACATATTTTGAACTGGTTGAAATATCCGTCTTTGCTCAGAATTAAAATACTTTCATGTATAATATTTTTTTAATTAATTTTGTATAAAATTGAATTTAGTTTTTACATCCAATCTGTTTATTAGACCACATCACATGACTGATTGCACTTGGGGTATGGGTAATACCTTGAAGATTAAGAAAGTAAGGATTAAAACCCCTACTAATGTCACATGCACGGTCGAATCAGATGTTGAACTCAGAGCATTCTTGTCATGAAGCTAAGTCTTTCCGTGAGTTCATGTTCAGTGAAGAGAGAAGAAACATTTTAAATTTCACCGAAAATTGAAGATTGATCAGAAATTCAAGGATTTAACTAACAATAGCGATAACATAACAAATCATGTGCTTTTAATAAAAATCTAAAAAAGGTTATCACTAAAATGACTCTTTGTAAAGGTAATACTTCAAGCAAAGAATTAAATAAATAAAAGCACCTAGAAAATCTAGAAGAAGAAATATTAAAGAATTCTGTCTACATTCCACAAAAAAAAATATTAAAAATCTATAAATACTCTAAAATCCAAGTAAAAAAAGGAGTAAAAATAATTAAGGGTCTTATAACAAACTACCTTTGAAATATTATCCCTTAATGTAATTAATTAGAAGCTGTAATCTTCAAAAATGAAAGCTAATTTTAATAAGCAAACAGGCTCGGTTAAAATCAATGAATTTTGGAAAAAATTACCATCTTATACTTTCATTCAGCAATTCATAAAAAAATTATCAGCTATTAGAGTGCAATTAATTTAAAATAAAGCAATATAGTCTGTGTGATGAACTCCCTAATAATGCTTCTTAGAAGTCAAAATAATTAAAAAGAAATATTTTTTTCTTCCAATTATTAAAGAAAGTTGCTCATTTAAAATGTGATTAAATCATATTACATTTTGGTATTGATACTCTCATATTATTATTTTTCATTTGTTTTAATTAGTTTTTTTTAAAAAGTGAATAGGTTACTGGAATTCTTTAATTCATTGCATGCAGACATTTGAGTTGTGGTAAATATCGATAATTCTTCTGTAACATTTTATTTTAAATTTAAAAAATCATTAAAAGGTTCTATCTTATAGAAGAAAATTGTTGTAGAATAGTTTAGCTTGTTCTCGCATAATTAGCTAAGGATCTGAGAGAAACAAGTAGTTTGATAACGTGCATTATTCAAAACGACATGCAACACCTAGATTGTACCTGATCTGTTACGATTGAAGATGAGTTATCTTCCTAGAGATCTTTCAGGAGAAACTAATCTATATTTGTGCTCCGCTTTGAAAAAAAAACTCCAAATATTAGGTAGAACGAAATAAACGAT
This sequence comes from Argiope aurantia, assembly GCA_026543865.1. Taxonomy (NCBI): domain Eukaryota; kingdom Metazoa; phylum Arthropoda; class Arachnida; order Araneae; family Araneidae; genus Argiope; species Argiope aurantia. The sequence continues at coordinate 342,093 of JAPMOR010112290.1, forward strand.
TCGTTTCTAAAATGCACATCAGTCTACCAGTTTTAGAATAATATTGATTAAGAGCAGCCCATTGGAACCCATTACCATTTTCCTTTTCGTATCTTTCAAATCAATTGCCTCACCCATGAATTGTCTTAAGGTCCTATTATTTGTTTCAAAATCCTAGGCCTATCACTTTTTGAAGATTTTACACCGCAGAGGGGATACACGCATTGGGTTCAGAAGCTCTAAATCCGGAGTTCTTCGTTAAGAACGGTTTTCTTTTAGCTATTCTTTTTTGATGTTGATTCTCCTTTTCTTTTTTAATCGAATTGTATTATTCTAATACAAGACGTGAACAATATTTCTATAAATTGCTTAGTCAAATAATGAACATCTCCTTCTTCATTCAACATCTCACCCCCTTTTCATGAAAATCAAAGTTGATTGGCGCATGAGTGGAAGTATTGTAAATTTGTAAGTGCTTAAAAAAAATTGTAAGTGCTTAAATTAATAGAAATCTAATGGTATTTGCTTTTTTTCATTCTTCAGAAGCAATTTCAGTTAAACTGCAAAAGGTTAACATCCATTTAGCTCACGTAACTCACTGAATATCGAAGGATTATTTTTATTAAATGGAAGTTATTAAAGGTAACATATTTAAATCTGAAAAAAAAACGTTTTTGGTGTCCTCAGGTTGGTCGAAAATCTTTATTTTACTCATTTTCTATTCTCCTACTTAAAGCAATTAAATTTATTTGAATTTAAATTTAATTTTTTAAACCAGTTTTTTTTAAAAGGCATAATGGTCAGAATATTAATTCTTTATTTGTTTGAATAAATAAATTCATAGCTAATATTGTTTACATAACACGAAAGAAGGTTTATTAGTATTTCTGGTTTTTATTCTCTTCTACTTTTCTGCAGGGATTTCAATTAAGCAAAAAAATAAGTATCTGCTTGATTCACTTTACTTTGAATATTAGAGCACCATCTTTTTCCTTAATTAAGTTTCTTTATTAATAAAGATTAATTAGATTTCCAGACATTATCTGAATATTAGAAAATAATATTCTGAATATTACCATTTTAAATTTCTTTATGTATAAGGATTAATAAAAGAATATTTTGAGAGATTATAATTGTTCTTAAAATATTTTTAGAGCTAATGTATTGATTCAAGATCGTTACAGCTTATCTCCATTTTACTTATAATATAATAAAACTGATTTATAAGCAAAAATTTCTTGAAATCTGTTTTGCTTAAAATACAACAAAGATAGAATATTTTTTTCTAAATAAAAAAAAAACATTTTTAAGCAATACAATTCACAGAAAATGGTGGAAATATTACTAATATCAATGATTTTTACTATATTCATATTTTTACTTTATGTTATACGAACTATGCAATAAAAAACATTGTAATTAACCAAAAATTTGAACTCAAGATTTTGGCGTGTCTCTTCCTTTTAAACCTCCTTGTGATCGAAAAATACTTTTTTGGAACTATCTATCTATTGCTCTATCTGTTTTTGAACATGATAGCGCAAAACTGCTTTCAGCTAGGACGGATGAAATTTGGTATATGATCTTTTTTAGCCAAATTTGCAGATTTCTTTGAAATTTAGAATGAAATCCATTTAGAAAAAATCTATCTGTCGAACACATGGTAACACGAAAACTACCAAACAAAAAGAGATAAATGAATATTTGGCACACATTTTAGAATCAAAAGAGTAGATTTGCTGCAAATTTCGTATCATATCCATTGAGGAGTTCACCGTCTGTTTTTATGTAAGCGCGATATCTCAAATACACGACTTCAATTAATGGAACCGTGTAAGTGATCTTGTGATTTTAATTGTAGCTCTGGTCTAGTTTTAATCAGTTTGGAAAAAAAGACGTCCAACATACATTTTCAATTATTTGATACTTGTGTATTAACCACATCCCAGCCATTAATCGTCACACGCTAATAGATCCTTTCGTAACAATTATTCCCAATCGAATGTGGTTAATCATGCAGAAATACCGGTTTTCTTTACATTTCAGCCGAAGCAAACAACTCTCATGCAAATTGTCATAATTAATGTAATGTATCCCAATTACAGCTGTATTTAATGTATCCCAATTACAGCTGAAAATTATAATCTGGAGGATTTTGACGTTCACGACCTTACCCAAGTTCCAAATTTTTATGAGGAGGTGTGGAATTCAATAACACTTTTATTAGAGGGTATGCGAGAAAATTTCAGATTACTTTTGCTAATTACTGAAACGATTTCATTAAAGGGATATCAGTTATTTTATTTACCTAATTAGCATTTGATCGAAAGTTAAATATTTTTAATTCTTTTATTACTAATAAATATTTGAATAAAGGGAAAAAAAATTACTCTTAAATTTTTTTAGAATCATCATATTGATGTCAGATTTTTATCTTTCCATTTCTCCTCTTCTAGAGACAGCAGTGAAATTGATTTATAAACTTAAGTTTCCTACAGCATTTTTTTTTTTTCATTTTAAAGGACATCAGGACTAGGATTTTTTTTCTTTATTTTTCGAAATTCAAAAAATTCCTGACTGGTATTATTTACAGAACGCGGAAGAAATATTACTTCGCGTTTCAAACATAAACGCAACTTCCATACAGGAAGTATATTTTGTGCCGGAAAATAACTAAGCAGTGAGCATTTTCCGTGGAGTTTTATTTACTGAAAAATCTTTTCCCTCGAAATGCGAAAGGTTTTCATTCTTGCTGTCAGCATAACAAACACTTTCACGCAGATGGCCACGAAGAGGAGAAAAACACAAATAGACCTACTCGTCAAATGAAACTTTTTGTACAGAAAATCTATACCTTTTTTTTTCCCCAAGGAGGGGAAAAAAACTTTATCAAATCCTTCCGAATTTCGCAAAAGCAAACTTGGGTAATAGCGTGTTTTTCCCCTAAAACATTTCCCAGGACGTTTCATTTGGCACAAAAAAGCTTTTTTAAAGCAGTAAAAGGTAGGGGGGACAGAAAAAAAAGAAGGGTAACCGACCAAGAGTGCCACTAGAAAAAAAATCTGTTGCGGTATATGGATTCCCACAGCGACATTAGTCGATATATTGATTTAAAGCGCATGCACTTAACCCAATCTTTTCTAGTATTTCATTGAAGTTCTGGTGCGTTAAGTTTTCCGCGACACCCACTTACCTTGCTTTTGTGATTCCCGAAGTAATGGTCCCACCTGTCACTTCCTAACAAACGAATCTTCTCAACAAGTAAAAGAGCAGTTAATGTACGATTAGACTTCATTAAATCCTACTACTGGTTAATTAGAAAATTGTTTTAATGTTAATGAACACAAATTACATACATCATTGGAAAAAACTGAAGGAGTCGAAACAACTGCACTAATTAGAAATGCTTATACTTTCTTGTAACTGATGGAACTGGGCGAAAAATCTGAATGCATAAAGAAGTCTAAAATATTGAAGGTTATTCTAAAAGCCAAAATTTATTCAAAACAATTGTTACAAATACTGGTAACTTTCTTATAAACAAAGATAGAAATGAAAACAATTGAATACCGATGGAAGTCTAAAATATTAAAGGATAATCTGAAACCTCAAAAGTTATTCAAAACATGCTGTTAACTTTGGGGATGGTTAATGGGAAAATGGAAAAATGGGTTAATGGGAAAAACTAAATGGAGAAAGAAACCTAAATTATTAAACATTATACTAAAGGCTGAAAAGTTGTACACTGATTTCAAATTCTTATAACGTCTTGTAAACAACGATAGAAAGAAAACTTTTAATACAAAAGGAAACCTAAAGTTTCTTTTGCGCATGTAATAATTGTCTCATTTGAATCTCTTGGATCGTTGCACGCCAGGCCCAGTGAAATTCGCAATGATTGTTGCACATTCAGCAGCAGCATGCTTTTTCTAACAACGGTTATTTAAAACTTCTCAAATTACTGCTTGGGTCTTTATTTTACTGAGAAGTGTTTTATACTTTGTTTCAACATCTCCTTTGGGTGGTACAGCAAATTGTTTGAAGATACACATAGAGAATATTTCGCATGACAGCCAAATGAACTACTGCAGTGATGTCATTCGTGTAACCAGAAGAAATCCAATATGCAATTATTACATACGCAAACTTTATGCTTACTTCAGTATTGCTTTCGATAGTATTTTATCTATCACTGTTCACAAGAAAGTTATAGTCATTTGTAATCGGTAGATATGTTTTGAATAACTTTTTATTTCTTCTTTAAGTCTTAGCACAGATTAAAACATAACGAAACATTATCAAATCGCTGTGATGCAATAATGTAATCGATTATCTTTTATTAAAAACGAAAGAAGAATGCTCAAAAGTGAAAAATAAATTGTTTCAAACTCTAAATGACCAGGAAAGGTTTTCTCTTTTAGTTTCTCATAATGTTAAATAAAATATAGTACATCTTACGGTTAGTTTTAGAAGAGAATCATTTAAGTATACATTTTAAATCTCTGCCCATTGATCGGTTGGGTTCAAAATTTGATATAAATGTATACTTTTAATGTAAATACCAGGTTCCAAGTTCACCCATCTTTTTCGATTGACTGTTCATCAGTGTTCACAGACTGACTTAATTCAAAAAAGGTTTTAACTTCCTAGAAATTAAGATCAATAGATGCGAATAAAATGCTGATGAATATGAAATCTCAACTACATGACTCCGTCGAATCACTAGATTAAAAGTCAATAAATTATTTAGATGCAAACTAAATATAACCCTTTATAAATACTCTTCTTAAGTGTCCTAAAATGTCTTTTTCAGACTATGCAATATTTTTTTAGAAACTGAGGATGTTAATCCAATATTAGGTTAAAGCGATAGGCATGCAATATATAATGGCAATCAGATTCCTATACAAAGGACAAGAAGAAATCATAATATGAACTCCTTTTGCAAAAGCGGAATCTTGAACATGTGTTACAACTTAAAATAATTTACTTTCTTTGAACAACGAACCACCGTGTAGTCCACAAAAGATGGATTCAAGAAAATCTCAGATGGAAACGAAATTCAGCAATGACCTGTTTTCAGATAAATCCTACAGATTCAGATAAATAAATAAAAGGTAAAAGGCTATTTTAAGATAACGTAGCCCTTAAGATAATTCTGTATTTGTAAAATGAAATGTTCGTTTTGAAAGCTGCTAAGGAATAGTGTTGACCGGCATGTCTCCTAATGTAAAGAAAGAATCGCTCATGGAGCACCAATATAAAGATGAGACCTTCATATGCTTTTGGACTGTACGCTGCAGCAATTTAGGTTGAATTCATCCTTAAGGATTGTAACACCAGGCTGCAGATTATATAATGTATAACTGGTTAATAGCTGTTTTTTGGACAACGATTTCTTCCTATATATAGGTCAACATGTTTCCCATAAATGATCATTATCGAACTTGTCAAGAACATTGTAAGAAATACGATTGCTGGCTCTTATCTTCCCATCCCCCCTTTTATAAAGAGTTAAGAAACAGGTAACTAAGAAATCGATCGTTTGCAAGAGTAGCAGAGAATGCCTCTGCCGCTTCCTGAATACTTCGTTTACCGCAATTCTACTCTGCTCCAATGGATTACCATTGGAGCAGAGTAGACTACCCTGCTTATTCAAACAGATTTTTATGCTAAATTTCTCGATTTTTGTTCGCTTCTATGTTGTGAAAAAAATGTAAATTTGTATGTTGGTTTTTCATTAATAATGAAAAAAGGAAATTAAATTTAATTATTCGTTATTTTATGTATAATTTTTATCTACCTCACGACACGATGGGTCATAATAACAAGCAAACAAAACTTTTTTCTTAACTTAAACAAAACTTAGATAAAACTAAGTATCATTTGCATCCAAAGGCAAAATTCTCCTTAATTGTTTTGTTTAATGAATTTTTGATGCATAAAGTTTTCCTCCATGGCCACTTACCTTCCTTCTGTGATTCCCTGTCCCACCTGTCATTTTGTAACAAGCGAAGTTTCTTAACAAGTAAAAAGACTGATGTTATTGTACGATTAGAGCTCATTAAGCCATTCTACTGGATAATTGGAAAACTATATTAATGTTAATTAGGGAGTCCTAACATTGTTTAAACTGATCCTCAATCTTAATTAAACAAATCTCCGATTTGGGTAATCAGGATATGGACTAATTTGTATTTCCTATATAATGCTTTGTTGGGTTAGAGATTTCATTGAAGCGGGGCGAAAAGAGGAAATTATTTTCCCTGCTCTTTTTCATCAAATACAGAGTAGATGTAGTTATCTCCTAGTTTCACGTGCTGCAGCAAGTTTCTGAGCAACTACGTAGCGATACTTTTTCTCATTGCTTGCGTGCTAATTGATATTGAATAGTAATTAAGAATTTTAGTTTCTGGAAGAGCGATTATTTCTGCTATTGCTCTCGTTTTCCTGATTTAAGAGTTGAAAATGTTGGGAAAATCTAAATTTTGTTGTTAATTATTAGCTCGTTCATCCTATAATGTGTTCTTTTAATTGATGTTAATCAATGGAAATAATTTCAATAACAAATTTATTGTTTAGGATTTCTCTCCTGATCGGGAAGAAAACTTTCATGCGAGTAGGAAAATTTATCTTATGAAAATAATAATCAACTTGTTTTTAATCTAAAAAACATAATTAAAAAGTTTTTAAGTGCTTTCTTTATAAGGTTTATTTTTTTTAAGTTTTAGTGATCTATGATTGAAATATTATGAACCATATGCCGGGCTCAGTTTTAAATTACAGTTTCTAAAAAAAGTTATTGTAAAAACAAGTTACAAGTAACAATTGTTCGATCGATTTTACATGAGTTGTTTCCAGTTTGTTTGCTCCCTAAGAAAAATTACACAGTTTTTAGTATTCAATTACCTTATGATAATTAAAAAAATTGTATAGAACTAAAAAAAATAAAATTTCTTGTCTTTTTTTTTCCAGTAAGCTTTTAGTATAATATCTTGCTTTTTACATGTTATGTATGAGTCACTATACCTCAATAAAATAAATACATATTTTTTCTAATAATTTGTCATTGTTGGAAAATATTCTTTAGAATTAAAACATTAAAATCTTTGTTATATCAATTTCAATCAAAAAATGCAAACCAGTTATATACCTTAAAGAAACATCAGTATACAGAATAATCTAATATCTTACAACAGTTTTATTTCTATCCTGTGGAATAAAAAAATAGTGGCATTCTGATTTCATCCCCCACTCCAATTAAGATACCGATGATGCAGAAAGAAGGATAATCCTTATCCTTTAATTATTCTATATACAGATTTTGAACCCATTCTGAAACACGTTTGTAAGTTCAGCAGCTAATTTTTCAAATCTTATGTCTCAAAAGCGTCAAACTGAAAACCATGGGAAAAATTTCAGAACCCTCAAGATTCGTCAGTAGAATTTTTGTTAACAAATTAATTGAAAGAATAAAGAAGTCATAAAAGAATGTTAAATTTGATAATCGTTTAAAACTAGCATTCCCTTCAAGTTACAACTTGTAACTGTTTACAATTTATAAATATAGATTTTAAGATTAAAAAAAATATTACATTTCTGTAAAAAAAGATTTTTAAGCATGAAAATTGTTTTTTTTTCTAGGTTTACAAAATACGACAGCCAATTCTTTTTTCCCGAAAAGACTAATTTTAGAGCAATGGAGGCATGAAGTCAAATTAATTCCATGTTTTCATAAAAGATTCACAGCAATTGCAGATAATTTAGAAATATTGTAACATTTTTTTACACATTTATAATCAATTTGATTAATAAAAATTTCATTCGCTGTATAACCAAAGAACAAACACTTCAAAAGAATCTAAACAAAAATTTTCAAAAATAAGTCAAATGTTTGTAAAAGCTGAACGGAGTTTCAAATTTTCTGGAAATGTCAACTGAAAGTCTATAAAGAAAGAATTCATTAAGCAGAATTCAAAGGAAATTCAAAATGCAATTTGATGCCTAATTTGACCTTTCTTCCTTTACCTCTTTGACTAGCAATGCTGCATATGTATGTCAGCAATGATGAGAAATAAATTCAGTAAGAACATAGATATGGAATTCGCAGGTTGACGGGAAAAAATATGATTTATTACAACGAACGACATCATTTTTCTATACGCCAGGTAAATTTGAAACTATTTACCTCGTTCTAATAATTTGACATTCCTTAGACTTATTTCAATGAGGTCGTATACCCTGAAGTCAATTGAAAGTATTTAATTGTTCGTTCAAGCAACTCGGATCACACAAACTTATTGCAATAAACATCTTCTAATGTCCATTTACTTCTTATCAAAATATTGTTCTTATAGCACTTAGTGAAAGAAAGTTTAAGTGAAGAAAAGGTAAATTAAAGAACATCTTTGTTTAAAAAGATATATTTAAATAATAATTATACAATAATTGTTGTCTTTTATAACAGTAATTTCTCTAAAATATAAATTATTAATAGTAAATCAAATAGAGCCAATTTTAATATAGCCCTTACAGTTGCCAATAAACATAGAGTTCTCAGCTCAAGCCCAAACTCATTGTTCTTGTTTGTATTTTGTAGTTTATCTAAAGAGAATCAAATATTGCACTCAGCCTGTAGAAAAATTATAAACCAAATTTGAATGCCAGTTTTCACTGGATTTCAATAATCCATAAAAACGAAACCCAATTCTGTGTCTTTTAAAACCTTTTATAAGCTAATAATTTCTTTCTGTTTATTATATATAAAAGAACACTTCTATTTTTCATATCAAAAAACATTTTAATAAATAATCCAATAAAAATTCAAAAATTTTTCTCAAACAAAATGAATTCTAAGTTATATCTGAAAACTATGCGAAGTAATTTATTCGCGTTAAACCCGCTGTATCTGCAGTTGTATTCGAAATTTCGAACGAGCTTAAGAACACATAATTCAATCGTCTTAAAAATTGCATCACCGTCCCAAAGCGTCGCTTCGGATAAGTGTGCAAGAATAATTTGCTCTATTAAAATTCTAAGTTAACGATATTTGTAAATGGATTCTAACGGAGAAAATCGATAGTGCATGTGAATCAAAATCGATTAATCTGAAATATAAATTAAGGGCAGTTACACGCATTTTCGCTTCAGTGAAATCGCATCTCCCATTGTACGAAAATCGATCCTCACAAGTTGTAATTACTTTTCGTCATTAACAGCTGTCGTTATCAGAACTTGATCCATAGTTTACTTTTACTTCCATCTTTGAGAAAATAAATCAGGGAAATTAAAATAAACTACCAGAGCCTTATTAGTAATAATTTAGTCTTGTAACTATGAAATGAAACTAATTACTATATTAATATTGCAAATAACTGTTGAAATAAAATATTTGCAATATAACTTTATTATTTTTATTTTCTTGTAATGGAATACTGAGTATTTGAGTACTTGAATGTTTACATGGTAATTACATTCACTGCGTTTTTTCAACTATTTTATCTCGTCATATATCTCTGGAATTTATACAAAATTTTTAGTTTAATTCCTATGCTTTAAAACTTTCGGAAAGCTGAGTTATATAACAATGAATTTGTAAAACATTTATATTTCCTACTACTGACTATTAAATATTATCAATTTTGAAAAAAGTTAGAGTAGCGATATATATATTCATTGAAAATTTGGAAATTCATTTAATTACTTCTCCGCATTAGTAGTAGTCATTATCAGAATTTGATCCATAGTTTAAAAAAGTCTTTGAGAAAATAAATCAGGGAAATGAAAATAAACTACGAGAGCCTTATTAGTAATGATTTAGTCTTGTAACTGTGAAACGAAACTAATTACTTCACTAATAACGCAGATAATTATTGACATAGACTAAACATATTTGCAATTTAACTTTATTATATTTATTTTCTTTGAGTTTAAAATTAACGTTTACATGGCAATTACATTCATTGCGTTTTTTCAACTGTTTCATTTCGTCGTGTATCTCTAGAATTTCTTAAAAGATTTTTAGCTGTAATTCCCATGATTTAAAACTTTCGAAATCAGAATTATATAATAACAAATTTTTAAAGCATCTCTGTTTCCAACTGCTGACTATAAATTATTGCAACTTTTAAAAAAGTTTAAGCAGCGATATATTCATTGAAAATATGGAAATTCATGTAATTACTTTCCGCATTAGCAATTGTCATTATCAGAAGTTGATCCACAGTTTATTTTTACTTTTATCTTTGATAAAATAAATGAATCTAGACTGCATAAACCTTATTAATAATAATTCAACATAAAGCAATATAAAGAAATTAATTACCGCTCTTTTAACACTAAAAACTATTGTAAAAGACTAAATAAGCTTAAATATAATTGCACAATTTCAACACACATTTGATTTGGCTTATATTTCCAAAGATTAAATTTTTTTAATTTTTCATTGCCTTTTAGAATACTAGAGATCTGAAACGTTAAAAAGCTTTGTACTCCCGATGAAAATGTTCAATTTTCACATTTTCCATAACTAAATAATTCATTAAACGAATTTACCACATCTAGTAATCAATTACAGAAAAAAATTGATTGCAAGTAATATTTATAATAAGAAATATTTAATAATGTTATAATACGTAATAAATACATAATAAGAAATTATAAAATATATTAAGGATCATAATGTAAAAAAAAAAAGATTTTATAAAAGTACGCCCGCTTTTTTTTCTATGTGCTGAATAATTGAAACATTTTTTTTATCAAAAAGGAGAGAGCGATTTTTACTAAAATCCTAAACTTAAATTACATGAAACTCAAAAAAAGGCATAAAAAGGTAAAGCACTGAAAACGTTTTATCATAAAATAAAACTATTATTAATATTATGGAAAATGAAATTTTCAAACATTCTCTTAAAATATAACACAAATATGATTAGGATCCTTGTTTACTTAGTGTATTCCTATAAGCATCTTTTGCTTTTACGGTTTTATTTAAAGCATCATATTTTTTATTACAAATTATTTTCTTCTTTTTAGCTAATTAATTAAAAAGCATTTTAAAATCCTGATTTATTTGTATCTTCTTATTTTCTTCACATAAAAAAGAACTGATACTTTATAAGAATATAAATGAAATGCTATGGTAAGCAATGGATATTTTATTGCAGCTATTCATATGTAATTGATTTCTTTACAGCCGTGTGGTTTGATAATTATTATCTTGGCTCCGGGATTGAAGAATCGAGTGCTCGAAACCAGATTCCACCGGTTTGGTGCATGTTGAATCAATTGTCGTTAATCAAAAATTCTCATGAGGTACTGATTAGAAATTTGGAGAATGGCCTGCCAATTCAAATGTCATCCTCGTCAGCTGACCTGGACTCAAAATTACAAACTCTGTTCCTACTAGCCCTCTTTTAACTTCTGAATGAGGCATAAATCTAATAAATAAAATCTCTCGAAAAAAATTCTTACATTTAACATTTCCAAAAGGGCTTTTTTAAAACATGCAAATAAAGTATTTATTTTAACAAACATGGCGCTTTAAGGTTCCTACAAACGACTATTTCAAAAAAAAAATCTTTTTTTATAAACTTGAACTCCCAACTGCTTAAAGCTGAATACTGTAGTAGTTTTAAATAAATATTTAAATTTAAATCCATTAAAAGAATGGCAATTCATTTTAAAAATTAGATTTGAATATATTTATAAAGGTTGTTAATGTATGACAAATTGATTAAGACATTTCTCATTGCAGAACTTTATACATATTTTTCTTTTTGTGGATCAAACATAAATTGTTTATTGATACTAGGGATTTATTTTAATTTAATTTAAGTTTTAATTCATTGATCGTAATTTTAATCTGTATAATGTGCCACGCACGTCGAGATGCTTTTGTCAAAGAATCTCCAGTCACGTGCTGCACACGTCAGCAGGCAATTGTCAGAGAAGTAAAAATAATGCTCACACCCCGTCAACTGAGATTGTTTGCCGGAACGCTGTTTACAGGAACATAATCTAAGGACAAAAATCAATTCTTTTCAAAGATATAAATCTTTTTCCGATTTCTGTAAGGTATTGGCTCCTTTCTGTGTGTTACAATTTTTTTGGGGGGGGAGGGGAGGGAACTCATGAAATTCTCACCACAGCAAGTGGTTAAAAGCAATCATTTCATTAGTTAGTACCCCATCTTCCTTAAGATAAGGCCTTTTAATCGCGTTTCAAAAGTTGCAAAATAATATTCACAATAATTACATTTAACCCTTTGCGCTCGGATGGTGCCTCTCACTCACCATTCAAGACGGTGCATCTTTTTGAAGTTTTATTTATTTATTTTTCAATTATGATTGTTTAAAACACCTACAGAATGGCAAGAAGATGCAGACTAATTTATCTGGGAAATTCAACTTAAAACCATTATGTATATTTATTTTTCGGAGCAATAAACAAGTCCTTGGATTAGGTGAACACTTATGCTTCGAATTACTTTTTCAAGTGCAAAAGATTAATAAAAATATTTCATTCAAAAATATATCGGATATTTTAAAGCATTACATATTATGAACCTAAAAATCCGAAAATATTTGAAATATATTAATATGAAAAGCTATTAACATAAAATATATTTTACCTTTACTTTTTAATAATAAATATGAAGCTACTCAATTTTATATCTTTAGAAAAAAAATTTGTAGTTCAAAATTTTCATTTCAGATGCCCTGCATAAAATTATAAAAATTATCTTATATGTTAAAAAATTATTTATGAAAACAATCAATCAGGCTATTATTCTTTCAAGTCTTTATACGTAACAAAGATACAGGATTGTTGCTCACTAGGGAAAAAAATTAAGGCTCAAATTGTAGGACGCAATAGTCTGGTGATAGAGCTCGACTTCGACATTAAAGAATTGTACATCGAGACTCGATTCCATAAAAAATATACTATACATGTAGACCTGATTACAAGAGAATTGCACCATCGCATGATCAAATGCCCTCATGTTAGTATAGCTTGAAAGTTCGAGAGAAAAATGATGGTTCATCCACTTAATCAAGCTCGAATTTACAGTCACAGTAATAGAGTAGAGTAACTTCATTACACTAATGTATTAATTCAATTCACTTCGAAGATCATTTATTTATTTATCTGAACCTGGTGCAAGTGAATTCTACAATCTTAGTATCAAATACACTCATGTGAGTTTAGCTTGGAGATTCGAAAGCAAAGTGATGACTCACGTAAACTAAGTTTATTCAAAATTTCGAAATCACAGTAATAGATTGCAATAACATCGTTACATTAGTGTGGTAAATATTGACTGGCTAGAAACGAATTATACAAATATCTTCATGACAGTGTAGTTTGAAGATTTGAGAAAAAGGTGACAATTCATAACAGGATTCAAATTTCCAAGGCCTGGCCTAAAATACAGCCATGTAGCTTCGAAATTGGATACTCATCCTCTAAGGCGATTAAAGAAGTGAAAAGAAAAAATTTTTAAAGACCTTTGTAGTAATTCTATGTGCATGTAAGGCTCTTAATTATTTTCCAAACTCAAAAATCAGTTTTTATCATTTGTACCGATTTTAAAGAAATGTGCCGTGGCAACGCTATCGGGATAGTAAGACGATTCATTTGTAAATAACATACAACAATGCCCGCCGATAAATTAAAATAAATATTGATTTTTATAACCAATAAGCTGAAGATTATTCTTCGCTATTATAAATCGCAACTTACCACATTCACTTAACTTTGTGCATGATAATGGCCATTTAAAAGCGATTTAACTTCAGAAAATATACATTACATTTTGGAGGCATCATATGATGACATTTCTGTGATGAGAGTAAACATCGGATCAAGATGAAATTTCTAAAGAAACATCAGAAACATGATTGTAATAGAACCATAATTCTACAGGTAAGACATTTTTTTCTTAATTATTTCTTTGATATTTTTCAATGAGCATAACTTTTGTTAGAATTCTTGTCTTTCCAACCCAGCAATGCTGTACGATTCAGATTTGTCTTTATGTCACTTACTTATTCCGCAAGTTTATAGTATTGATCCTGAATCCTCCTTTGTAGGTGTTTCTTTTCTTTCTCTGGTTGTTTCTTTTCTTTTCTTTCTCTTAATCCTTATTATTCAGTTTGGTCCTCCTCTTATATATATTTAGCTTTCTTCAATTTATAGAATTTTTTCTTTCATTCTTTAAATTATGGTAAAACCTCACGATTTTCAGTTTTTAATTACATAGTTATTAAGAGCCCCTAAACAATTTAAATTTGTGTGATCTAAATTAGAATAAAATATATATTTACTTTCACAAATACAATTTCCAGTTGAAAGCTAATGTATCTAAATGGAGTGTTTATGACATGAAGTATTAATTTAAATCTTTATTACTCACTTTTTTTCATAAATGAACATTTTATACTATAATAAAATATTAATTTATTTTATACCGTAAATGTATATGATATAATGATAATATATAAGGGATTAATGCCATCGGATCGATACAGATTAATGTGACGAAAGAGCCTCTTTTATCTCAACTAATTTCATAACACTACACTTTTTCTTCATTAATTTCATGCATAAGTCAGATTTAAGTTGTACTCTACTCCTATATTTAGTCTTAATTAATAACGTAGATGAAAATCTAGTTGCGCAAGGACATGATGTGTTGAAAGTTTTTAAGAATTTTGTCACATTGTCGGAAATACATTCAATTTTTGTCTCTCATCAAATATTGCAAAAATTATAATGTTTAAAAACGCTCATAAACGACATCTTTACTGAAATGGAACATTATCTAGTAAAAATTTCAAAATGGAAATGTTATCTTACTTTAAACGTACAGGAGAGCAGTAATGAAATTTTGTAATAAATTCCATGCAATGTTTCGTACCAAAAATAATGGAATGCACCATTAATGGTACATATATGCTATAGTGGGAGAAAGATTAAAATTATAATTGGATTTTACTTTTTATTTTTCTGAAAATCAGAAAATTTTATATAATTCTATGCCAACTGTAATCATCCAATCAAACGGAAACTTGATTTAAACGGGGATCTAAAATTACTGTTCTTCATGTTCTTGTGAAAATGAGAACTCTCAACCTTAAAAAGATTCCTTATATGTTGTCGCTATTTATTTCGAACAATCAATACTTATAATTTTAAATGAATGTGAGTGAAGTAATATAATAGAATAGACAAACTGTATTCTTTTGTATATGTCGTAACGAAGTCGAAATAGTAATCTTCACTTTTGATATTTGTATCAACGTATAATTTTCTGTATGTTTTCCATTTTTTGTGGTATTTAATTCCTTTTTAATCTCATTCATTGTATAGATTTAAGATTACTGTATGTTCGTCTCCAAGCTCTTGGAAGATTTTCCAACCATTTAAATATGTGCCAATTGGTCGTCATCTTGAATACCTGAAAAAAAATTAAATTGCGTTTGAACAAGGGGCGGGGGGAGGGAGTTGAAAAACTGTGGATTTCCACATTTGGCGAGTTATCATTAGAAAAAATACACTTATACCTTACCAATATCTTAACGCTTATCTATTAAATATTGAGACTAACGGAGAGTCACACATAAGCTTTATCAACTCGGATCCCTTTCATTGGATTAGTAAAGACGATAATAATAGAGGGGGGTGGTATCTAGCATCCATTATCTTACTTAGCTCCAAAGCGAACGGTGAGCTCCCTTACTTAATAGGATGCCTAGATCCATCGAGAAAATCTTCGAAAAGGCCTTTCTTAGTAACTGAACTTAGATCCAAGATGACAAGCGCAGATCATTACCTCCTCCCACAATTCTTAAAATAGGATTGTTTCCAACAGTGAACCGGTTAGCAAAGGAAATAAATCATAAATCTCTAAGTTAAAATGACAGAGTCAATAAAGAGAGGAAAGTTTCGATTCAGATTTTAAAAGTTTAGACGTCTTCGCTTAAATGACGTATGACTCTTGCATTGCATTTCATAACTTTGGGTATTTAAATCTGTAATTAAATCAAAATAGCAGTTTCTGAGATTAAAATTTCTTGGAAACGATATCTTGGATATCACTTACGTTCGTAAATGGATTGAAATAACAATAAGTATTCCAAATTGAATGTGCCATCTAATTAAGAAGTAAAATAAATTTGTAGCTGAATGAGTTTTAATGAATTGCAACGAAAATTAAACTCGAAGTGTGTTTAATAATCTTGGTCTGATAATTACTCTTCATTTCAGTAAATCAAAAAGTTGCAATAAAGACTTGTATGGAAGGTTTATCTTAAAAATACTGGCATGCTTAGCATATTTTTCCAAAAAAAGTTATGATATTACATTTTAGCATACCTTTCTCAAACATATGTTTGAGCGTAATAATTATTAAAACCATAAAAGCCAGCATTTATTAATAATTAATCGGCTGTACCTATCGGAAGGTTATAATGCACAAATACAGACGGTGAAGAATTTGAATTCCAAAAAAAAAAATTATGAAACTGAAACTGCCATATCAAAACTGGGTTTCACAAAATAATACAAAAGCACATCAAAAACAAACTCAAAGGGCAAAACAAGTTTCTAAGAACAAATTAAAAATTCTAACAGCAGTACCAAATTAAAACACAGAAATATGAAAGGTCTCCTAAAAAATTTTAAAATTAAAAACTTAAAAAATAAAACATATTACTGCAGTATGACTATTCAAAACGTAATATTTAAAGTTTTAAACTATTTAATCAAAATTCCCACAAATATTAACAAAAAGAATGCATTAATCTCTATTTATTCATCAATCTACAAGCAAAAACAATCCAAACTTCTTTTATTCCATTCATCTGCCAACATTTCCAAATAAGTCTATTCAAACAACATTTTAAAACCCTATCTCCAAATGTAATGGAAATTAGATGCTTCTCAATCACACCTTTCATATGATGACTGCTGACAACTGCTGACGACTGCTGTTATTGCATTCAAGTGAGCATTCATTGACTGAGTGAAAGACTTTCAGGATTCTAAGAAACATGTTTTAGAATCGTTTTCTCTGATACAATCGTCAACTGGAATTTTTTACCCCATTTACAAACAATAATAACCAATGTATTATTGTTTGTAAATGGGGTACCCACCATCTTCTAAAATGTATATTTCTTCCATTCATCTCCCACCATCTTCTAAAATGCTTATACAAAGAATGCCATAAAACGATACCTCCAAATTCGGTAGGGAACACATATTTCTACATCACCAATTTCTTATTCCGATGACTCATCTTAATCTGATAGCTTCT
Organism: Argiope aurantia; assembly: GCA_026543865.1. NCBI lineage: Eukaryota > Metazoa > Arthropoda > Arachnida > Araneae > Araneidae > Argiope > Argiope aurantia. The sequence goes on from JAPMOR010112290.1 coordinate 359,392, forward strand.
CTTTATCGCAATTAAATCGTCATCGTACATTCTTTTATTTAAGAAACTGTATGAAAGTTCTATATCCAGAATTCTGAAATGGCATAGTTTTACTTTCTCTGAATAAAAATGAAATCCAGTGTCTGAATAGCAGCCTGCCTTTTAGTACATGTAAGCAAACACAAGGGGAAAAATGCGTGATGAAAAATGAAATCCAATTCCGGAATAGCAACGAATTTACTGTACCTTACTACAATGACTACAATTACAGTAGATAAACAAAAAAAATTGCATGATGAAAATCTAATTTGTTGGGCGAAAGATTTATTTTCAAAATTCTAAGATATGTTTTAGCCTTACTTTCTCTGAATAATAGTGAAATCAAATCTCTGAATAACACTGAAATTCATAGCAATCAACATTGTTAATCTCTCTTCGTGCATTGTTTACTGAAATTTCTACCATCCATTTACAAACGAAAAAACAACAACAATTGAAGCATCTTTCATTTCGTTCATCTTGAAATACGTCCATCTAAACAACATCTTAAAACAATATCTCCAAGTACATCAGAGAACAGATACTTCTCAATCTCTCACGATGGATTCGTGATATTTTTTGATAAAGTGTCTCGAAAACTGTTCTCTCTTCCGGGGTTGGATAACGGTGGTACGATCAGAAGAATGCGTTTCTGAATATAGAATCCATTACAGGTATTCGAGGTGGTAGAAAAGGACAGATGTGTTTGTCGGCTTCCAGGTGATTTATGGTCGCGGAGAAAATGGGCGAGGAGGTTCTGCTCGACTCATCTTGTTCTTGAGACGAGATTCGCGGTGCCTAGGGATCGGCAGCACAGGATGCAAATCATGGCGACAGCACCCATTGCTCAAAATTCATTCGTCTAGAGAGCGCAACTTTTTATTCTTGAAACCAAGATCAGATTGGGTATTTGTTGAATATGCGTAAATATGGTTGAACTGCAATGGATTGATAATTAACATTTCTGTGGAGATTTAACTTTTAACGTTACTATGTCAATCAAACACTAATTAAATTATTATAATTTCCTGGTTCGCCTGTAAAATTCCTTTAAATGCAATGCAATTAGTTTAAATAGCAATTTAAAATGAGTAGTTGCGATCTTAGTAAATTTCTTTATATTTTTGGATAAGAAATTGAATTTGTATTTTAGGCCTGAAGTATACACGCAACGAAGATGTTCACGTAGACTCACCAGTGAAATACCAAAAGTTAAGGAATTAAATTATTATAGTGTACTTCCTGTATATCAGCAGCTTGAATTAATTGATGCAAATCGTGTTGGGGACATCCATAACTCAAAATTCAATTATTTTTCTAATGTAGCTTTTTTTTATAATTAACTCATTTTTATTACCTAATTAAGTTTTATGATCTAGCTCATATTTTTTGCTATCTAACAATATTTTCAATAACAATAATATGATACTTTCGGTTTTGAAGACATTTCGGCTTAACAAAGATTCTACGAATACTTGAAACATTTATGAATTTTTGTAACTTATTCATCGGATTATAATGTCTATGTCGATGCGAATACATAGTTGAATCATTTAAATAATTAGTATCGAAATTTTTCGTTAAATGTCCGTAAATTTTCATCGAACTGAAATAAAAATTGCTTAAGGTTATCAGTTTTACTAATCGGGAATGTTTTATTAAAACACTCAAGTGTGCGATTTTTTTTTTCCATATACGAAGCATAAAAAGAGAAAATATTATAATCGTCATAAAACTTGACATCGAGATTTTGACGAATCTTCTAATTTCAGAGCTCCGGGTTGATCGAAAAGCATACTTTTTAAACTATGGATAACTTTGTGAAGACGACAACTCAAAATTTTTTTAGCTGGGCAGATGACATTTGATGTGTGATCTTTAAGCAGTATTTGTAAAAATTTACAAATACTGCTTAAAGATCACACATCAAATTTCATAGATATCTATCAAATTTTCAGCGAAATCCATTTCAAAAAGTTTATCTGTCCGAGTAAAAGTGAACACGATAACTACAAAACATAAAAAGCTAGATGGACAGAATTTGATATATAATTTTAACATCTAAAGTGTAGATCTGCATGAAATTTTCAAGTAAATCCGTTGAACGGGTTGGCTGTATGTCGTTCTGTATATTCGTGTGCGTGTAAATATGATAACTTAAAAACATAACAAATTTGATGAATAAAATTTGGTATGCGATCTTTTTACTAAAATCATAGCTTTGAGTCAAATTTTGTTTACAATCGGTCGAAAAAAAAGCATCCAAAAATGCAAAGTCTGTTTTCTTTTCTATTCTATGAAGTACAAAACACTTATGTAAGTGACTCTATTCCATAACACGGATGTCTGAAGGTGACGATGGACATTCCTTTTTTATTGTCTTTGTTACCTCTCCGTCTTATTCAGACTTACTATTTCTTTGATAAACTTTCAAAACTAAATAAACTTTCTTCGAAAAAAAGTAAGCACAAATGGCGTTATTGGCCTCGCAGGGTCCACAATTTTCATGAAGTGAAAGGAATAACACCTTTTATTAGGTTTATGCGAGAAAGCGTTGTAGAGACCAGTCCCCAAGACTATTCTCCCAAAAATAAACTATTCTTTAATTGGACTGGATGTCTGAACCGCGAAAGTACATCAGTCACATGAAGATGCGATTCATATCACGGAAGGATTCAAGGTCAATTATTCTTTTTTTTTTTTTGGACCATTGCAGTAATTTTTGTTTTTATACTTCTTGGACGAGAAAGTAAAGAACCACAGATGATTAATCTTAAATATCACTCTCTTAATGATACTTAAGTATCAAATCTAACAATTCTCTGCTATCATCTCAGACTTTTGAAATTAAGCGAAATATTTTTCTATGTCATATTTTTTGAGGGTAAAAAGAAAAGGCATATTTTTTGGTTTGTTTGTTGTTTACTGCGTGGAAAAAATAATTTCCGGAAAACTATCTTTTTACGGTTGTTTTAATAACTAGCTGCTTTCTGTCGTAATCTGGTGGAAAACTAATGCCTTAAAATGCTTTTCGGCTTAAGCCACATAGTGGAGTTTATTAAAAAAAAAAAGGGAAAATGGGGTTCAAATTCCACAGAGATATTTAAATTTTTTTTTCTCTCTCTCTTTTGTGTTTTTCTTTTCAACGAATATTTTTTTTGTCCCCAATTTTCCAGAAAGAATGTTTTCTTCTATTTATTTCTCTCCTCATACATTACAGAGTAATAATTTTGGCAAAGACGCTTTTCAACTTTCTTAAGTACTTTCGTGAGAAAAGGTAAAATAACGCAATATGCTTTTAAAAAATGCATTTTCTTGGTCCCGCGTCCTACACAAATGTATCTCTACACTTCTGTAATATCTAAACTTTAGTTCGAGTTTGTATACACAGATAGAAAGGGCGAGATTACTTCTCTTTGAAAATTCGTTTTCTTTTTCATTTTTCTTATTTTTCCATTCGTTTATACATATCTTCTTTATTTTTTCTGCATTGTTGTTTACTGTTTACAACTTTTATATTATAGTTTTACTTTTTAATGAGTTTATTTTTGGCTTTCTCCCTGGCTTTTGTTGACGTTTCGCTGAAATAAATCTATCATTAAAAAAAACTACTTTTGAAAAATAGAAACGACCTAATGTGTTTCTGCATCTGAATTCATTAATAAGTAACGGAAATTCGGGAAATTCTGTGAGAGCAGAAAATGTCTATGAAAGTATCTTTTTGAACAGTTTAGCTTAGATTGTGGTTTATTGGCGCAACTGTCGTTTTTCATTTCACTTCCCTAGAGTTAAATAATAAAATCTACATTTATTCAAAGAGTATAAATAAGTTTTTTTTTTAAAGAATGTTTTTTTCGCGTGTAAGCAAGTAAAAAACAATTCTAATCAAAAAGTGGGATAACAAAATTGCAAAAGTGTGAAGCTTTCATAGAAGTACTCTAAATTTATGTCATATATTTCTATTTTTATATATTAGGTGTACAACTCTGCTTTTGCCGTTTTTATAGATATTTGCAGCGATAAGTGCTGGTTGAAATAATTTTATGCAGTTAATTTTTGTATTTTTAAAAGCACAGATCTGATTTGTCCAGAAAATAATTATTCTGCAAAAAATGTGTTAGATGCTTTTCCTATTTTGTTTATGCTACATTTAAATAAATACTGTCTTATAAATTACAAGCCTAAGTTTGTTTTTAATTAACTTTTATTTTCGACAACCTTTACTATTGCTTTATATAATTTATGTATAACTATTTCCACACACTTTATAAAAAATACTTTTTGATTTTTTTTTAAATAGTGTATATACTTCTGATCTAAACATGTATTCTATTTTCACTTAAATATATATAAATAAGAGGATTAATAATATTATAAAATTAATTAAGTCTGCTTCCTTTAAACCTTAACGTTAGTATAGAAAAAAAATGTTATCTAAAGCATAAACATATATTTAAAATATTTTTCAGATCTTCTTGACAGCTTGATATGGAATTTTGTTAGCTTATGAAAACTTTGTGTTTGCTTATATATTAGACTTATATGAATATAAAGAAAGAAATTTTCTGATTTGATTTAATTTTTTCTCTATAGAAATATTGATTCGCTTTTATGCGAAAATTCCAAAATCAAAATAAGAAAATTGAAATTGGTGAATTCTTTCTCAATCCTT
>JAPMOR010112290.1:364091-381745 GCA_026543865.1 Argiope aurantia
TGGCATTACATATTTCATGTCGTATAATTATTTCGATTAATGGCATTTCGTATCATGTAATTATGGCATGTAATTATTTCAATGAATAAAACTAGATATTCAATAGCATATAATTATTCTGATTAATAGTAGTGTATATTTCATGATAAATAATTATTTATAATGGTGTTTATTATTTCAAAATTAAGTTAAATATTGAAGAGCAACAACGGTCCAAAATTTGATATATATCTATAGTTCTGATGTTAAATCCATAGGCTAATCTTAATCTATCTAGCATCTGACGGTTGTTAAAGTCGTTTGAGCTTCTGATGTGCCATAAGGGTTTGGAGAAGTATTGGCTCAAGTATCTTCGTCGTCCGGTTAAACGGCTTTCCTAGTCATTCAGTGATAAACATTTGATTTCCCAAAACCGTCCGATCCCTTATTATAGAATTAAGATATTTTTGAAAAAAATAAAGACAACAGAATACATAAATATTCTTGTACAATTATTATTATTTCCATGCTTAAAGAAAGCAAGGTCAGCAGCATTTAACATAATTTCGGCCACTTTCATCATGCTATATATTATTTAATCAAAACTGATTTACTATTGAAAAATGCATCTTTACGTCTTATTAAAACATATATTTATTAATTAATTATTGCGGCAGATCTAGACTGCGATCCTGAGCAGTAAACATGACGTCCCTCTTATAATATTTTTTGTAAAAGCTTATAATTTAATTTCGCATTTCAACGCATTTTCCACTTAACAGTATGTTAATTGTTTAATTTAGGTTAATTTCTTTAGGTTTAGTAACTTTGTAAAAATGCTTATGTTTTTATTTATTATGTCCCATGACTACGCAGCACCCACACTTGTGTATATTATTATTTAAGGTGATACTCGATGCTTATAAATAATATTATGCAGAATAATTAAATATACGTAACGAAATAGATAGCCTGTACAATTAAATTTCATAAAGTATTAATGTCACTAATTCATATAACCTCATAATAATTGATATAACTTCAGTAATTCATAATTCATATAATTTGCGTTTTTTTTCACAAATTTATTTAATAACTAGCCTAAAAACATCTTTTTAATCTACTTGCTGCGTTCTTTCCTCGCCCCAGTGATCCTAGACAGCGTCCAAGTCAGCCTAGTCGAAAATCCATAACTGCGCTCTACTGAAAAATTGCTTTATACGAGAACTTGAATTCGATCATTGCAATAGCTACTTTAATAATCTAGGTGTCACTTGTATGCACAATGACACAAATATTGACTTTTATGTAGACTCCCGCAATTCTCAGAGGATGCAAAATACTTAAAATTCCAGTGCTAAGCATTAAAAGTTAAAAAAAATTCAGAAACCCGAACATTGTAAATAGATCTTGGGGATTTTAGATATATTATATGCACTTGTATTCCTGGTTATTTCTTTCCATGCTTAGCAAAATTAACCTCATGCAGTTCAATTTCACTTGTTAATCTTAAATTCTTTAAAAGCTCAAATCTATAAAAAAAATCATCTTGATAATCGTCTAGTATAATCGATTCATTTTCGCACAAATCCATGGTTACTTAATGTAACTTATATTTTTCATTCATATTTTCATTGGAATTTGATTTAATTTCAACCAATTTCATTACAAGACTTTAAAGTAAACTTCATTAAAGAAATAGCGCGTGAACCCATATTTAAAAAAGAGTGTTTCAATAGCTTTAAGAAATAAAATCTCTAAGATGACAGCTGTCTGAATCTGCCGTCATGAGTATCTTACTCTTTTATTCCATTCAATAAAATGTGTATGGTCATTCGAATTTCAAATGATTTTAGCCATTTTTCTTACTAGGCTTTAGACTACTTCTAAAACAGCATAAGAATCCAGCACTTACAGAATTCGATTTTAATAAGATATCTTTAAGAATCTACTGACTCAAAGTATGACAAGTTCATTATTACTTAAACATGCATGTTTCATGGTTGAATAATGCTATTGTTACTTCTAAATGAATATTTTGCTCATTTTTAAACTAATTTAAAAGTACAAGCTAAGCTCCAACTTAATATACTGAAGTAATCTTCCAGAAATTTTCTTATATATTCTCTAATAAAAGTGTTAATCCATTGCCCAAGCAAAAAAAAAAAATGGATCTTGAGCAAGGACATAAATTTCCTCAGTGCTCAGATTTTTATTTTCAGATTCCCGTACACAAGCATTTTAAATACTTTTTGTCATCCTATTGAAACCAAAATTTGATCCAAAACTACAACTTCAATTACAAGATCGCATACTAATTTTCCTTTTATGCTTTTGTGTTTTTAAGTTATCGGCCTTTACACGCCTGCGAATGTACAGACCGAGAGACAATCAACCTTTTGACGGATTTGGTTCAAAATTTGATAGAATTATTTTCCTTAGATGATAAAAGAACTAACCAAATTCCATCCATTAAGCTCTTCACATTTTGTAGTTATTATGTTCTCTTGTTCTGAAACTTCGTTTAAAATTTCGTAGAAATCTACAACTTCAGTGTAAAGACCACATTTCAAATTTCATCGGTCTTACTCAAAGCATTTTTGAACTATCTTCACAGATAAACTAACAGACAATTTCAAAAATATGTTTTTCATATCCAAGGAAGTCTGAAATGTAATGATTCATCAAAATCTAGGGGTCAATTTTTTTTATTTTTTTTTATGATTACTATACATTCTCTTTGTTATACTTCGAATTCAAGAAAGTAAAAGTCTTCAAAACGCCATCGTCTAGAATCCAATTGTTTCCCACACTCTCAAATTCACCACCCCTCACGATAAAACAGTTTTCTCCCTTTCGAGAACATATTCGATTACTCCAACACACACGTAAAACAGCAGCAGACAATCCCACCTCTCTTGCGGCTGGTATTGCCGCAGCTGTATTCTGTCGGCACTGTTTACATTTTCAATTTGTAGCAGCAATTCCATAAATATATCTCCTTAATTGATTCCTTAGAGTGCAAGCACATTACTTAATATCGCACTTGACAACTCCATTGTATTGTCTATGATGCAACCCCCGTTCATTGTCTGGAGCGTTCGTTTCTGCTCATAAATTATTCAACGGATCAAATGATCCTGTTACTTTGCCGTTTGATGTTTCCATAAGCTATTCAACGATAGCTTATTCATGATTGCGCGTTACATAGTTGGATCGTGTACTGGAGATCTGCTTGTTTATATTTCTTTTAGTCAATACGGCATAAAAAAGTGATCCATTAAGTAATTTCACTTTTTAGAAATATGCACATGGTTAAATAAGGCATCTACATAAATCATTCACTTTATGAAATCGATATTACATTGACGTGGTAGGATATTTGTTTCCAAGATTATCTACGAATCGTCGTAATTTTTTCCTTTTGTTTTTTTTCGCGGCATGATTTTTTTTCCCTTTATCTGTGTATGTATAGTAGTTCAATAATTTGTAGTGAAATGTTAAAGAAAATCATAAACATTGAAACTGCAATGAAATTTTTTGCGAATTTTTGTACGTTGTATTTTTATTTTCTAGTACACGAATTTATATAAAGAAAAAGTACTGTACTTGTTAAAAATGTCGATCGTGACATTTTGACTAATCTCTACGTTTCAGATCTCTCTGAATCCCAAAAACGCATTTTGAAATTTAATCTGTGAACACGATACCTCAAAACCGCTTTCCGTTAGAAGGATAAAAATTGGTTTGTGGTCTTTATCCTATTTTGTAGATTTGAAATGCGATCCAATCACGGGTAGTGTTTCTTTCTGAGAGCAAGTAAATACAATAACTATAAGACATTTTAAATAACTAGCTGCATAAAATTAATTATACAATTTTAGTATTAATAGATCAATATCAAATTTTAAATCAAAAAGATTAATGCCTGTTGATGTTTATATTCACATGCATGTAAAGTCAGTAACTAAAAAATTCAGTGACATAAATAAATGAAAATTAGTATGTGATTAATAAAATTGTTGTTCTGTGTCACATTTTGGTTTCAGTCAGTCAAAAAAAGGCGTACAAAATGCCTTCTCATTGCTCATTGCTGAAAATAAAAATATGAACTCTCGTGTTGCTCACTGCCTTGCCTAAAATACGCACTTTTTATGCAGGGGAAGGGGTAAACACCTATATTTAGATGAATGCGAGGAAGTTTTCTTGATGCCACTAATTCCAAGTTTCCCGCTGGTTTTTATTGGATTCCTTTGCTGACCAGAGATACTCTGAACCAAGTGGACTAAAACTGAAGAGTCTAAGGTTCGGTACCCAGTTCTACAGAAAACATGTTGTATACGCGGATTTTTTGTGCCCTGTAAATGCGGGACATTAAAATTTTGTGATTAATTTAGAATAAGCGTCAGTTTATGATAGATTGACCTACACTTTTTTTCACAAGATAATAAAAAGAAACCTCTTAAAAACTTTTGACAGTAACGTTATGCAACGAAATCACATCTGGTATCTTCCTGTAAAACATGCATCTAACTGCAGAGTTAAATTGGCACAACGCCATTGATGTGATTCGACTGAATATGAATTGATTCTATTAAACTCATGAGCATAAGTTATGGAAAACCGCTTATTGTTTAGAATCTTCTAAAATGCTTTTTCTGAATACATTAATAACCAGAAATGGGAACGTTATAAACCATCGAGTCTTGGAGCTTCTAGACTCTCTTCTCAATTGGTTGTAAGAAAATTATATCTTTGACATCAGTTCTTGATTCAGTTACTAAATTACTCTGAGAAATCCTTAGTATATCATCTAAACGACAACTACGAGTCATAGAAATAAATGTTATCAATAGAGTAATTGTTCAGTCATTTACCTTAAAAGATAAACGCAAAAATGCTTTCATAAGCTTATTCTTTATTTCTTTTTCCACCATTTACATCATCCTAACGTCACTACTAATGATCATGTTCCTTTTCTCATTGGAGTGATATACTGACTGCATCATCAAAAGAATTTGGACATATTCGCTTCCATTAATAAGCTGCACTAATGTAATGCATTCATTCAACGGTTTCTTGAGAGATGGTAATAGGTGTGAGATGAAATAAAAACGTAGCTTAATTCATTGCATGCCATGGAAAACAATAAATAAAATAGTACTTAATTATTTACTTTTAATATTTCCATAAGTGAAGCTGATGATAAAAATCGATTACAGAACACAGATTACTCTTTATGGTGTAATTAACCTGAATTTTCTCTGATAAAAGCATAAGATAATTCATACTGCAAAAAATGAGCATTCGGCAGTGTTCGCACCTTCACTTTCTCATATGTTATTGTAATATGAAGTTTTGTGTTTAGCTTCGTTGTATAATAAAGAGAACTACGCAGTTTGGATCTTTTCTTATTCACCAATCGGGTCCTAATTTGACGCAGATCTATAGTTTTCGATCAATATCAGATTTCCTTTATCTTACTTGCTGTGTTTCTCGGTTATCAAAATCACATACAATCAGACAGTCTAAGCGTTAACAGATTGATTTCAAAATTTAACTCATATTTATTACAATTTGAGTGTAAGGACCGTACACTCAAATTCCCAAATTTAACTTATTGTCAGTAACATTTATCTAACCCACTCACTAACTTATTATTAGCAAAGCATTTTTGAATTATCTCTTTCATATGTAAACAATACTCCAGCAATACAATCCGCGCATGTTTCTGAAGATTTATTCACTCTTCGCTCAAATAATGTGAGCCTTTCCTACATATATTTTCTGTTAGATAACGTTTGTCAAGTTAATATATTCTTCTGGTCCGATGCGACACTATTAAATATTTGTAATTTGGAAATATCCACACTTCAAGCATGAGAGGCAAAATAAGAGAAAAATAGTCCAGAAGATAGAATTTGACCTATAAACAATATGGCTGTGAAATTTTTGTATGATTTTATCAGAAATTCCATTGCATAGCACTCCACAATATAAATAAAAGCCTATAATGATTTTACAGTGTAAATGGTAGAACAAACCTTCGGCTCTGAAGAAAGTATGGTTTATTTTCAATTTAAAAATTAAAGTACTTTTTAATATTTTTTGCTAATTTACCTTATTATGTCTCCCCTTTTTTTTTTCTCTCTCATTGGAACACGACACACGAATATGACAAGTGGAGAGGACAGACAAAAGAAAATAGAATGGTAAATCGCAAAGTGAATCTGTGAGTGGGCTTCAAGCCTAAGTAAACAATTCTAGACCAATTCAGCCATTGTTAAGGAAAAAACCAAGTGGTACAGTATCTTTCCAGCCATTCAATTTTTTTTAAGATTCCTATGAGAATCTTGTAAGTAGAGAAGAAAAATCCAATCGTAATGTAACAAATATTGAATCTTTATATTGAAGAATCAAATTATGAGGAGCAAATGGCAGGTCAAATGCTTGTTAACAATTATTACACTGAAAGAAACTGTAAAGTGAAAAAATTAGATCTATAATTAATCCAAATAATTTTACCTATAACAAAGATAGTAACCTAAATAAAAATTAATAATATGCCACATTTTTAAAACAGACTAAAAAGTATAAAATCCTTTCTCCACTCCTTACAGATTAATTACCTCATTCAGATTGTCCTGAAAATTTGCAATTGTGAATTTTTTATATTTTACCCTGTGAGCTAATGACTTAGCTTGGCGCCATCTGCCGATATTGAAAGCTTTTAATCGATTGCAAAATTTTTAGCGAGTGGACAAACAAACAGACAAAAAGACGTGTTAACGTCATTCAGTTCTGAACTATATTTAAAATTTTAAGTTTCTTGCTCATCGAGAAATTAATTTAAAATCCACTCTAAAATTTTCCCTGAATAGACAAAAAGACAAATCAGAATGCGAGTTAATAAAAAGATAGAAATTGTAACTCGTTTTTTTCATTCAATGTGCATAGAGATGCAAATTATATCATTGCATATAAATAAGCTTTGAGTCTTTGGAAAAATATTTTGATTTATTCTCAAAGGTTGAAGGGTAAGAGTTGCCAAAACAGCTTACCATACAGAGACAAAATAAAGAAATCAGAATGGGGGTTTAAATACATAAAGAATGTGAACAAATAAAACTTAATATCAGCATTTAAAGCAAATTCAGTATTTTAAAAAATCTATGTTAGCAGAGCAAATATTATTTTTAAGAATTAGTAAATCACTTGTTTTGTCCAACTGTTACCAACACAGTTTATATTATTGAGAATTTTATAAAATAAAAGTATTGTGGAAAGAAAAAATTATATCGAGCTAGACACACCACAAATTTCCCGATATTCAAAGGGTACGCGTGAAAATGTGTTCATGATATTACTAAATTTTAGAGTGATTTCCGTGTTTTGTGTTTATGTGAGACCCATAAAATTTAAATAATGTGAACAAAAAAAATTGTGATCATTTTGCAACTTTCAAAGAGAACTACACTTCCCAGTATTCATAATGCTTCGTATTCAGATATAAGCATAATAAGATTTTCCTTTCAACACATGTTGTCTTTTTTATTTGAAATTATTTATTAATGCAATATTCCATTTTATGTTAACATAAATTAAAATGCTTTTTACAGGAGCCCTATACTAGCGAAATTACAAGTCTTGAGATAAATAAAAAAAATGTCTAACTTAAAAGTACTTATTTTTATGAAAAGAAATCCTGAATGTGAAAGGCGCTCTATAAATAAAAGGTAAACCTAATATATTCATTATATTTCTGGAAAGGCAGTAAAAAAATACTCGCTCTTTGCTGTTATGGTATGTCTACAATAAAAGACAATGTGGTTTTACCATTTATATGATATTACTGAGCTCAGTTAGGTTTAAATTAGCGAGGCTGATCTTTTAATAGCATTTAGCACCTTAATTGCTTTGCTTTTTTATTAACTAATTAGATGACATTTATTTCGGATGTATGTACTGTCTTACTGCTTCAATTAAGAGTGCATAGAATATACCGGATTATGTGTAATTTTTGCGTCGAATTATAGAACTTTTTCTCAACCTCATAATTCTATTATAAGGTTGAACGATGTGCCTATAATAATGAAATGCCCCTATGATGCACGGCGATTAAGGGGTTACTTTGAGAAATACTTTGAGTAACTTGAGATATGGTACTTGAGATATGAGAAATACTTTGAGTAACTTGAGATATGGTGTAAATATAAGATGAATATAATATGATAATTAAACTATTCCATATAGTCAGAGTTTGCACTTCTTTGCCCTTCAGATGTCAGTTAGCTCAAAATCATGATATAGTATTCAGCATAGTCTGATATGTATATATTCAGCGACATTCCGCAGTTCATCATTTTTTGCTCCTTTGTTTTTGATTTCAATTATCCTAGCAAGGTAGGCTTCCATAATAAGCACTTCAGGCTGGCGAGAGACCTTCCTGTAAGAAAATGTTGATGTGGAGATGGCATTAACTCTTTGAGACAGACGATTCTAAAGAAAATTAAAATTCTAGCAGCACAGAATTTTTTATTATAAAAAATAGGGGAAGGAATTTATTTTGATTATTTAACATAAAACATTACTCAAAATAAGAAAAAAATATCACAATGATTTCTTCTTTTATAGGGAGAGGAAACATATATAATATGACCACTTCGTAGCTTCAAAAAGAGTATAAAGGATCAAATAAAATTATTTTTTAATTATAAAACTATTTATTACTTATAATAAAAACTACACATATCATTATGAACGACAAAAATTCACTGGATCACGCAATGCACCAGCATTAATCACAGTAGCATATACAGCTTACTAAAGCTTTTTGATTTGTATAAATTGTTCACTTATTTATGTATTTAACATTGATGCCATAGAATTGCCAATTGACTGAAAAACTTTAATATTTTGTTTAAACTGTATGAATAGAAATAATATCAACGTTTCTAGATGGGTTAAAATATATCCCAGCATGCATAAAAAGCTAAGCAAAGAGTGGAATAGGTTTAAACTAACCTAACCCCAAAACGTTAATGAATACCAAAACTCCGCTTTCCCAGATAAACCAAGAGAGAAGATAAACTGTTGATACCTGAATATTTTTAATGGAATTTTCTCTGTTTACGAATACATTGGCGTTCATCAGAGTTACGATTGTCTTTTTCAAACAGGATCACCAGAATTTAAAATCAAAATATGAAACCGATACGCATCTGGTAGCCTCCTCGATGAATGTCCTTATTTTTACGTCAGATTGCAATTTAATTGATATAACAAACTTTGAAAGAAGATATTTAAAAAAATAATTAATACTTTAAAATAGATTTTGAAAAAGCTTAATAATCAGAAACGGCTTGTATAACATTTTTGCATCTGATAAATTTCGCCAATATTGCTCTCTTTTACACACTTTATCGCAGAAATACCGTAAATGATGCCAATTGTTGGGTTTCTGCAATAAACTAATGTTTCAAGGAAGCGAAACTAGAGGCAATTTCAAGGATGCTATATTTTAATGGATCTCTGCATCAAACGAAACATCAACCAATCAGTTACAAAAAAACAGCACAAACTGAATTTCGATTTTTTTTGTCAGATGTGACATTTCTGAAATAGTAAATTCAATTTGGAAAACCCGAACATCGTGAAATAAGAAACTTTTGATTAGGTAACGTAAGCTCCATAACCACATATTTCCTAAATGCTCTCTCCATGCAAGTGGCGCAGTTTAGCTAAATATGGATCTTGCGCCAAAAATTCCCAAAATACCAAATAACAGCTTTCCATGCAAGTATAATCATGGCATTACTAAATATTAAGGTATTTATCCCATATTTATGCTAATGATAATTTTATAAAATTTAATTGTTCTAATACGAAAATTTTAAATTAAACAGCCGAGTTTCTATAACCACATCTCCTTTTAGTATACATAATTTTTTAGTTTTTTTAGTTTAGTTATATTAACGTCCCGTTGTAAAGAAACACTAGGGCTATTTTGGGACGAACCTCGTAACTTTGAACCGCGGTCAGATGACGAGGACGACATCTGAGCTGGCACCCCCCCCTCTCCACACCACACCACACCAGCGAGAGGACGTTTGGCATGACGGATTTAACGTGCAACAGACCCACTTACACGACAGTTCTTCGGTGGAATCGGGTCTCGAACCTGAAACCCTACGACTCACAGGCCGAGACGTTACCATCAGGCCCTTAGTATACATAATGCAAGCATTCAAATATTAACTCTTCTACCATCAATCTGAATAACTGACATAGCACATTTAAACAAAGACTTGCTTCATCTGATTCCACTAAGAACGTTTAGAAATAATTGGGACGTCCATTGGAAGTCATATCAAGCGACTCATCATTAGTGACCGGCCTTTCGACGGTCGGCTTAATGACAGCAATCGGAACAGTTCAAGGAATAGAATTCTGAAATAGAAACGATACCAGAGGCAGCATAAATTGAAAATAAGGTTAATCGAAGTTATAAAGCCAAATAAATCGATTCAAGATTCGCAAAATAGTGTGGACCTTCTGAGAAATTCGTAAAATTAAAGATCACCTATGAGAATCTCACTTTTAATAAATAAAAATTGCAATTAATATGATTTCACCAAATTAAATAAACAACATTCTAAATTATTTTCATATATATTTGCTTTCAAGCTGATAATTACCAATGATTTTAGTCATTTATAAATATTTAATTTTTAATAATTATTTTATTTCATTTTTAGTAATTTATAAATATTTAATTTTTAATAATTATTTAATTTTTAGTAATTTAATGTATTATATTTTTACCAATAATTTTAGTGATTTAGTATAATCTAAAATTACCAATAATTTTAGATTATATTGACGAAATACAGAGATAAATATGTGTTTCAATTGAATATATTCTATAAGTCATCGACTGAATAACATTTTTGGGAAAATGAATGCATACAAATCTCAAACACTTCCCAATCAATTTATTGCAGTAAATTTTAAAAAATTGATCCGAATATATGATTTAAAGCATCTGTTGTTTAAATTTTATCTCAATATGACCTATATTAAACCCTATAAAGACCTCTAAGTTTAATAATTTAATAAGTTTTTAATTTAATTAATAAATTTAATTATAAATAATTTAAAAATTAATAAGTTTAACAACTTGATACTTGTTGAGTTTGTGCAAGATAGAGAAAATTAATTCTATGGACGCTTCAATTCCTCTCTATCCAGCTCATAAAAAAAATACATTTGTGAATTAGAGATTAATATAACAACAATCTGTTAACATTTTTCGAAGGACAGCACGAAGGAAACTATATTTGCTTGAATGATTTCAACGATACTGCTCGAATAAAAAAATAATATTTATAAGACATTCGTAATATATTTGTGTTAAAATATTATCAATATCGTAAGTTGATTTTACATCATTTTTCATCTTTATACCCATGATCTTGTTTTTTAATAAAAGAATGTTTTACAAACCTTGTTATAATTTTACCATTAGATTGGCGCAGCATGGCCAAACATGGCCCTTGCGCCAGAAAGCAGCAACAACAACAAGTAAGTTGATTTTACCTTTTTGCCAAGATCCTTATTTATCTTACAAAAAATATTCCATACTGCCTCGCTTCCATATTTACTTAACTGCTTTCAAAATTATCGTGCATTTAATTTTGAAATACTACTTTTGAAGTATAAGAAAGATTTCGATTTAAAAAAAAAATATTCTGAGAAATGAAAGAAAATTTCAAAAAATTCGTCCGTATTTTTACACCTTTCTGCACATAGAATCTAACAGTGAAATACTTGAGTAAATTATTTAGCTTGAAATGCTTAATGTTCACGGAAAACTGAAAAAAATATTTCGAATCAGGAAAAATCTAAAATTAGTTTTTAATCCTTTCAGTTGTGTTTGTTTAATAAAAGTATTTACTTATAAGAAACATTTCTGCTGTTGAAAAATTTTTGAAGATTTTAAAGACCTTTTCATTTTTAAGCTCAATCTGAATTTATGAAAATACTTCAAACTGAACTTCAGAAATATCTTTAAACTTTACTTTTCAAAACTTTGCATCCGTATTAGAATTTGTGCATATATTTGGAATTTCTTATTTGCGATCTTTCTGTGAATGCTAGAAGTTATTCAACCATTTAGACTGGCATCTTTTATTGGCACTTTCTTTTAAAAGAGAGGTAAAATCTAAACATCTCTGCATATAAATTCAAAAAGAAAATAACTTTTTAAGAACACGCTTTTATTAGGATTCTAAAAATTAGAAATTTATTTTAATTATTTTCAGTGTCAATGATTTTTAGTAACTATTTGCATCATAATTATAATAATGAATTATAATCTTTAAATAAACTTTTCACAAATTTCACACCGGGTGACAACACCTATATGGAAATAGAAATTTATTCAATCAATCATTTAAACTGATAAAGAAGTGAAATCATTAACATAATGTATTGTCATTGAAAACAAACAATTTTAAAAATTGTAGCATAAAAGGAAGTAGGTGGAAATCAATTTAATCTTTATAAACATGAAGCAAATCAAGTTAAATAAAAGTGTCAAATAATTTATTAATTTATGTTGAGAGCATTTTCATAGAAGTTCCTTCATTTATACATGAAAAATGTGAAATTAATTCAGATACAAGATATATATGCTTAATATATATTTGTATGCATGTATCACACTTGATTACATCTCTTTTTTATGTACTATAATTTAAATGTTTTCAATGTTATTAAATTTCAATAGTAGTGTCTCCTATTAGATTACTTGGTTTGTTTCATTTTTTGTAAAAACGGAAATTTATAATTCATTTTTCGCTCACATCCTTATGTTCTAGAAGTCTAGCATTTTATGCATATGTGTTCACGGAGACAAAATCTATTATTCTTCTGACATTTTCAAAACTGGCATTCTATCTTATATTTAGATGAGACAGACATATCAATTTAAATATTCGAGTCAAGGAAAGAAAAAAAGTTGAAACTAATCCAAAATTCTCACTTCGATATAATCAAACTTTAAGTTTAAACAAGTGTTTTTTTTTCTATATTCATTTAATTTTAAACATTCCTAGAGTCAATGAAAAGACGCTTATATAGAACCACTCTTATACTCAGTGTTTAGATCAATAGACCTATTACATTTTTAGATTATCAAACAAAAAAAGACGAAATGATGCAGTTTGTTTCATTGATTCTATTAGCTTACCTGCAGCAATTTTTAAAAAAGTTTTATGTCCCAATAGTGAAATTTACGTTAATATAGTTTTATTCAAAACGAAGTCAAATATGAATGCTTAACCAGTCCAGAAACAAAAAAAATCAAATATTGATAATTGGAATAATTTTGAACAAAAACAGTGCTAAATTGATAAACAAAAAAAACAAAAAACTTTGGTTATTGTAAGCCTTGCAAGACTCAAAATTCAAAAAGTAAATGTTAAACAAAATCCATAAAATTACATATTTAAATTTAACTTTTATTGGATATAATTCATCGTTATAATTTATAAAAAATAATTCTGTTAGATGCTGCAAAAATAAATAAAACTATACTAACAAGAATGACAATAAATCTATGCCGACTATCATTTATTTTTTGAGCTGCTTATCTTGCTCAAACTATTTGAATAATCATTTTTATTTACAGCTACGCTAAATATTTTATTTATCAGAGCCTTTAGAACACTGACAACAAATTATTTGAAGAAATGGCACGGAATAAATGATGGGACATTTATCTTCAGCAAGGAAAAAGAAATTCTTCTAACATCTCTTCTTTTTTGTTAGTCTTTACCACAACCCGATATCGATTGGTATCTGTCTTTTTCATTCTAAATATTACATGGATGTCATACAAAACAAAAAGGTGTTTTTTTCTCCTTTATGCACATTGAGACTTTTTTTTTTAGAATAATCATTTTCATCCAGATTAAAAGGAGATCTTAATCTTTAGATCCTGATGATGAGATGATAGAGATAAATCGTGTTTAAATATGAGCTGAAAAATGTCATTGACTTAAAAGGATGGATTTTAATTACAGAAAAGTATTTAGTTTGTCTCGGGGGAATTAAATATTTAACGATTCTTTAAATGGTGTGTTTATTATCAGCCGTCAGAGATTTCAATTACGAATAAAGCGATTCATTTGACACTTAAATAAAATAAAAAAAAATCTCTTTTTTTTTATTTCTGAGTAAAAAATAATTTAAATTTATGAATAAGACGAATCTAATTAATTATGCGGATTTGGCAGTGGCATTATGATATTGGCTAATTTTGCTTATCTGTTACTGTCACAAAGTGCATACAAAGAATTGTTTCAGAATAGTTTAACAAAAGACATGAGGAACTAGAAAATTTTTCAATTTGCTCTCAAATTCTCTCTTGCTTTCAAACTGAAAAAAAGTCTTTAGTTTATAAACAAGGTAAATCTAATTAACTCTTAAATACATGAATTTTTATTTTTAATAAATAAAATTTGAAATCAACCGGGAAATGAGTGTAGTTAATGGGAAAAATATAAAAAAACACATTAGAAGTTTTTTGTCATTTATCCATAAGAATTTTTTTTTTAATTTTCAAAAAAAAACATACTGATGTATTTCTACATCATCATGAACAATAACTGCTTGAATTCTACAAATCTACTAAATATTATCCATTACTCTTATCTTGTTTCTTTCCGAAAACAATTTTTTTTTCTATATGTGTTTATTACTTTTTATTTAAATGATCGTAACTCGTAACACCCGCCGAAATAAAATTTTACTCAAATCGAGTGCCAGCAATGGAAATTGTCACTGATAAAGAAATAAACTGCCAAAGTTTCTAGTTGCGCTCGGAAACGATCAAATAGTTTTGGTAAAATTAAAATTAAAAAAACAATATGCAAAGGTTGCTTCATAAAGAGATATGAGGTTTCAAACATACTGTTCAGATCTACATTATTATGCATTTAAGAGTTAATACTGAGAATTTTTACAATGAGATAGAACTATTTCTGAAAATCGTCTGGTATCACAAAATGTACAAAAACGCATTTTAAAGTTATTTAACAAAAAGAAATAAAGCAATTTATTTTCCATTTTTCAGCTTATTTTCCAATTATTTTGCTTTTTTTAATTATGAATAATCAAATACTTTAATATAGCTGTCATCAAATAAATTCTTAGTGTTGTTTGAAATAGAATTAATGTATAAATCAACTAATTAATTTTGATCAATCAAGATTCTAAAACCAATCAAAAAGATTAATTTTTAAACCTGATAAGACATTAACATCATTTTAGTTGCAAATCATTGCATTACTTTGGCAAATAAAATGTCATTTCCATTTTTAATTCTTGTCAATTATATTTTGCTTCTGATATTATAAGTTAATCTTTCTAAAATCAAATAGAAAAATTTTAAGCAATAAAAAAAAAACTGCTGCATTTTTTTTTTTTTTTTTGCTTTAGTTAAAACGAAAAATCGCCATTTAATGATAGTCAAATCTATTGCCGAACAGGGAATAAGAGAGCCGGATGGCGCTCGGAAACAGAGCCTTCCTTTTCCTTCTCCCCATTTGTTCGCTTCTGTCCTTTTTCAGCAAACGGTACCTTTCTATTTACATTTGTCAGAGAATTATTCATTTCTAAAGTCACCCTTGTCTTTTGAGTCACCCTGTATCTTAAAGTTTAATTTAATAATTTGATTTTAGGTTAGCTTGTATTAGTTATAATGTGACCACGAGCATAGATAAATTTGTCGCCACTCAGCAAGAAATAATTGTCTATTCAAAAGCTCCGAAACTTAAATTGATTAATACCATTTTTTTAAATTTATCAATGCTTGGTAGGATTAAATCAAATCATTTCAATCGAAATTAAATTCAATTTGAAGAAAACTATTTAAGAGGCAGAATCTGAGTAAAGTGCATTAATGAGTAAAGATCTTAACTTCTACTTCGCTGATTTAAGCAATACAGTTTAATCTTCAAAGAATTCCGTCATTAATTTACACAACACATCTCAGACGTTTGTCGCGATTCTATGAACAAAACTTAATACGGAATTTCGAACTTAATTTCCACGGTGTACACCGATCTAACAGGGTAAATAAATTCATTCACCGAAGCATGAAGGAATGATTCCAATCCAAACAAATGCCTGCTCTAAGATCAAAGACTCTGAAGTATTATTCTTAAGTGTTTATATCGAGTAATATTACTTCAAAGAGAGCGAACTGAACGAGATCATCCCCGTCGTAAGTATAGATTGAAAACCGGTTCTGAGCGACTCCATCAAACAACATCTCAATGTAACAGCAAACTTTGTCTACGGAATAAAGAACAGTTTGTCGGGCAAACAGAACATAAAACGACAGTTAGATCCTAGAATCGCTGAACGACTCTACGAATTCGGTGTCAAGAATGGAGTTCAAAATCCAGCACTTAAGAATGGTCACTGGATCTTGGTCTCCAGAGAACAAATTTAACTCTTCTTCCTCTCTAGGGAAAACTCTGTAACATTTTGTTCCTGGAATCGGGCTTAACCTTCTGTCTATTTTCCATACATAATGCATTTCTTTCTCGAACCTAACGTTTCTCTGTGCCCCTAATGTGACTCCGCCCTATCGTTATAGAGGAAGATAACTGTTTGTCGTTGCATTGATATAGATGTATGGGTAAGGGAAGTCGTGCAAAAGAAATTCCCAGATCTTGCTGCTTTTCCACAGAGCCGTACTAAAGAGCGAAAATGTTTCAACTTCTGCAGAAGTTATTTGAATACTCCCGTGTCCCGAAACTGATGTTCAGTTTAAAATATTCTTATGGTTTGAGGGAGGAATTTGGGATGTAGTAAAAATGACTTGTTTTGGGTTTAAATTTTGACTTAGGGTTTGGGATAAGTTTGGATAGAAAAGCTTTAAAAGGGAGATGCTTTTTTTCCCTGGGTATTATCAAGGTAAGGGAAAGAGATAACGGAAGGGGAAAATATCGATTTATTTTTTAGCTTACACAGGATAATTGTAATATCGCAGTAAAGCTCGAGCTTTCTGATATTAAAAACTTCATAAACAGAGTTAATTTATAAGAATTTTTTCTTGCTAAATTGAAAGTATTTTTATCTTTTCTAATGTTAATAATTATCCTAAATATAATAAAGACTGATGTTGTTCACGTAATATCCGTGAAGTGAGTCACGTCAATTTAGTTTTGGAATCCATTACACACTGCACATACAGGGAAAAACTTTAAAGCACAGCATAACATTACCATGAAAAGATAAAAAGACACCCCGTTCAATTTAGGCCTATCGAATGATTGAATAACCGTAACGGTGCTGATAATAATAGGAGAAATAGGCTCCATTAAAAGCAATACGGTCGTTGAATTCTCCCAAGAAAGTACGTTTCGTCATCAGCGAGGAAATTGTTAATCAGCCTCACCAACATTAATATTCTTCTGGAGAAATCGATATCCTGATAACTTATAAGGCAACTTTACATCCTTAAATTTGAGGTAGTACCCCCCCCCCCCCATCGTGCGAATAGCTGACCGTAAAGGCATTAGAATTATTACTCTCCCACTAAAGTATCCAGAGTTGAATTGAATGAACGACGTCACAATAGCACTAGGTAAGGAATTAAA
>JAPMOR010112299.1:254-12781 GCA_026543865.1 Argiope aurantia
ATATATATATATATATTGTTACAAACCTGTAATTTGTTTTCCAACACGAATAGTATCATCGTAAGAAAGACCGTTGTACGATCTGTTCTGTGCATGTTGAGCGGGTGCCGCGTCAATGACCTTAGTGCTCGGCGATGATTTTGCGACTTGGCTTAAAGAAAGACCTTTCGTCGATGAAAGAAGCTTTAGAAGATAAAGGTAATAAAATCGAAGGCGTCCAAGATATTACAGAAGAAATTGAAGGAAACGGCGAGAGCCAATTGGAAGAAGAAAAGACCGAAGAGCGAATAGAGACAGGTGTCACTGAGGAGGAACTTAGCCATCCGGAGGATGAACCATAGTTCAATAAAGAGATGCACGAACAGGGAGACTGTCAAATAATTGTAGAGCTGAAACAGGCTGAAGTCCCCTGAAGTGGAATCGAAGGAGCAAACACTTATGGATGGAGAAGATGAACTCTGTTTGGACGGGTCTGTTAATGGAGATCCGTGCTAGGTGCCTATGGATGCAGGTGTTAATGCGACCCTGTTCGGAATGAATTCATCCCAGAGTTTAAAAGGACAGCTTCTTTGTAAGTCTCTTAGTAACTCCTTGCAGAGTGCTACGAATGAAGATTACGAGGCTGGAATCGCTGATCCTTGTAGTTTCGGCCTCGATTTCACTCAAGAATTCGGGTTTGGTGTGGATTTTCCAAGGAGTGCCATGCAAGTAGGAGCCGAGGAATCTCCTGTGCATCCGGTCGAGTTATGTCATCTCAGAGGAATCTTTCCCATAAAGGCAGATGTCCTTTTCAGAAGATCCTGCGTTAAGAGCTGTGGACAATTCTCAAGTGTCGAGAATGAGTCGGTGGAAATATTCCCGTGAAAGCTCTGCCGATGAATGTGAATCCCTGTCTTTCAAGTGGACTCTGAAAGACTGTTAGACTATCCTGATATTCGGTTGGTTCGATGGAAGAATTTCAAAGTGCCCAACCGACTAGCTTGGCAAGAATTCGTTCCGGAGAGCTCTGCTACGATACCATGTTTGGCCCCATGGGGCATCCTGCATTTTAAGGAGATGAATCAAGTCTGGATGTACAATCCCAAACGACGAAGAAGTCTGAGACAAAAGCATTGAGAAGGTTCGGATGGATCTTTAGCCGCCGCCAAATTAGTGAATGATGTCATCTTCAAAAGTGCGGAAGTCGCCTAACGCATCATCATCATCATCGTTCGGAAGCCTACACAAGCTATTGGATTGAAGTGGGACTGCCGGGACGTCAGTCTTTGAAGAAGGGAGTAATGTTACAAACCTATAATTTGCTTCCCATCACGAACAGTGTCATCGTAAGAAAGACGGTTGTACGATTTGTCCTGTGCATGCTGAGCGGGTGCCGCGTCAATGACCTCAGAGCTTGCCGACAAACTTTTGGGATCATTTTGTGACTTGGCGATGAATTTGGCGAGTTTGCCGACAAAATGGATAATGCTGGAAAGTTCGAGAACTTTCACGATCCATCCACTAAGAACCGAGAAACACCCAGATACGCCCTGATTGGTCTGGAAGATTCTAGCTCCGCCTCCCTGAACTATAAAAGACAGGCACTCTCAAGCTGTAAAAAAGTCGTGGAGCGAGTAGTCGGAGAAGTAGTGAGTCGGCAGCTAAAGCGAGAGAAGACAGCGAGAAGTTCAGGCGTTTTGGAGAGACCGTAGATCGAAGCTCAGAGGATCCCTTCTGGATTCTGTCTGGCCGCTTCGTGTGCTGTGGACGATTACTACTTGTGGGCTACTGTCTGCTGTGGTGTGCTGTCCTGTGTTCGTCTCTGCTGTAAATATTTGTCTTCTTTGTGTACTCGTGTTCTTCGTGTAAATAAACGTCGTCGTTGATTTCTACTGTCGCCTGCTGATTCTGTGTTCTCTTCACCATATACCCACTATCGAAAAGAACTCGGCGATAAGAAGAGAAATCCGTAAAAAATATTATATATATATAATCTTATATGTTCCGTTTTATTCTTTTAATGTATTTGATTTCTTTATTAAAAAAGCTTTATTAAAACCTTCATACAAAGTTTCAAGTTTCATTTGGTTATATATATATAGATAGATAGATTTTTAGAAAATATCAGCGAAAGACTTATGTAAAGATCTTCATAAATGAAATCAAGCGGAATACACAATATAGAAATTATTTGTTCTTATTTCAGTGCAGCATATCACTATTAAACGGTAAATCAGTACTAGATGGCATTCTATTTTGAAGAATTTCATTTAATATAATAAGTAGCGTTTAGAAGTAACATAACGACTACTTTTTTAGGAACCTTATTATGATTTATTTTTTCCTGTGACGTAAAAAATTAAAAGGAAAGTCTTAATCCAAATATTACACTTGTTATTTTCTTAGTTTCCTTTTTTATTTTCTTTCTTCTTCTCCAGTTTCTTATTTGAGTTATATGACTTTAATATATAACAAGATTATTTTAAATAAATACGCTAAATAAGAAATACCCTATATTTATTAAATTGTATTTTCTTTCATTTCAACATAGGTAAAGAAGCAAGAATATTAATTGCATCATAACTTTCTATAATCTTAATTTCCAGATTTCTTCCCGAAATAAGAAATTGAACCTTCAGTACTCGGAAAAGTAATTTTACATATAATTATTCACCTAATACAAAGTTTTGTTTATTGTTCTGAAAAATAAATATACATAATTATTTAAAGTCGAATTTCTTTGAAAAATTAATTTGCGTCCTTTTACCATTTTTAGGCGTTTTTAATAATCAAAATTAAAAACTAAATAAATAAAACGTCAAACGTCTTGAATGGTGAGGGTAAGGCCCCATCCAAGTGCAAAGGGTTAATATTTAAATGTAGAATTAATTAATGCTATAATAAAAAACTTCTTTAGAAAAAAAATGTATAGGCTTCATTTACAGATTATTCAACTCGCTATTGCTTTCTACATGAGATATTATTATAAAATTGCCTTTTGCCCTAATGTTGCAAATCCTAACAATCAATTGTAACAGTTTCTTTATTTTCTTTGTTACTGAGCAATCAAAAGTCAGTGAATGGAAAGGACCCCGAAAGTTCGAGCTATTATAACAGAGCATTTCACAATCGAAAGCGTTTATTAAAAAAATTCACCAGGAGTCCCGATGCCATTCCATCGCAATTAAAATCAAACTAGGAATCATTAAAACAATTTTTTCATGGTATAACGCAGAATAATAAAAAGCCATTCAACAATTTTGGTAAACTAATTTACTTCCAGAAATGTGAATGTTTCTGCAGGAATAAATTTCGTTCAATTCCAAGCACTGTTAATCGGTACTAAGATAGTAAATTTATTATTCAAATATAACTGCATGGAACTGATATATGTGTTAAGTTATCTCGATATCAAATTTGAGCCAGAAATGATCTTAAAAGACAAAGAAATTGTGCAGATGTTTAATAAAATATTTACAAAATTAAGAAATCAATGAGAAGACTAGGACCAAACACAAAAGAAAGCGGGATATTATTATTATACCAGCCAAATGAAAATCAAAATTAATTTTAAAAGGTAAAAGCAGCTAAAAAGATTAAAAAAAGACTTCACATTTAAATATTTTGTATTTTAAGATCTTAAGATATGTATATAAGTATAGAACATTAGAATCTTTATTTGATTTGCGTTTTCTGGAAAATTGTAGTTTTCACTTTTTTTTAGCTTATGAAAAATCACATTTTTAAAAAAAGATTTTATTATATTAAAATAAAACTTTATCACAAGATTCGATATATCTCTAGGTGTCTTTGGCACCTCGGGTACAGTTTTTTAAGTTTAAAATGAGTTATTTTAGAATATCTAGATTTTTAATTACTAATAATAAATTAATAAATTAGAAATATATTTAAATGTTTCATTATTAATAATTTAATATCTTTAGATATTCAGATAATAATTTTTAACATTTTAAAGCAATTTTAATTTGTAAATTCATGTTTGTGTGTTTAAATTTCAGCATATACATATACACTGCTGTCATTGAAAACGTAAATGTTTTGTGAAAATTTCCTTCCTTTTATCCCAAAATTAGGCAAATACCATAAAATGCTCAGAAGTGATCTTCGCGAAAAATAACCCGCACTTGTAGTATTAAAATGGTGTTAAGCATTGAGCTAGATATCAAAGAGAAATAAAAGATATTATAATTGTTCAAAGGTAAATTAACTTTCAAGACCACAGGATTCAGAAAATGAAGAAATGTTCAAGCCTTCAATAGAAATGAATAGACTTGAAAGTGACAAACCGAAATCATCATTCATATTTTTACGAATCTCATCTCGCCAGCTGAATTGAAATACAGCTTTAAAGATGTTCGAGGAACTTTAGTTAAACAAGCATTGGCGTAAATAAATTTTGAAAACAAAGTGGTATCTCCTAGAGTTCTACTCACTCCAGGAATTATCATCTTCATTTTCAAACTTTTGCTGCATTTCATTTGTATACACTGAAGCGAGTGAAGATGGTCAATAGAAATAAGTCTCCCAGTAACCATCTATCTCATCAGCGAAGTGAGGCGCGCACTCAAAACCGAAGCCCTGGGGTCATTTTATCTCGCCCGTCTGCAGTCAATGGGAGTAGAGCGAAAGAATGTTTACGAATCCACCCTCTTTGCGCGTCGCTTTTCATTCTTCGTCAGTCACCCGCTACCCCTTCTCTCTCGGCCTCTTCGTACGCATACTCCTCTTACACAATCGATGATCGAGAAAACGTTTCCGAATTATCCCGCTTAATCTTTCAAGCCGACGTGGGCCGCTCATTGGAATATTAGGGAGAAAGACGTATCCAGACAAATGCTTTTTTTCCACCCACCTGTTTTTTAACAGGTATTTCATTCTATGCGCTCCTTCGTTGATTTTGCTTTTTTATTAGCTGACAAGAAAAATGTGGTTCGATGTTTCACAAAATTGAACATTATTCGACTGAATATATAGGATCCTATTGGGATTTATTTATCACGTATCAATTTTATTTCATTTGTAGATTTTTTTAAACTTAAATGGAGAATTTAACTTACATATTATAGAATATCAAAAAATTGTTATGGTAGCCATAAATAAAGAAAACTCACTAAAGCATAAGGCTTGGTTTTCGCCTCTTAAATTGTTATTGCCGCAATGCCTGACTTAATAATATGTATATGCTATGGTATGATAATAAATTAAATTAACTGAGCTTCGTACTTGGCATGTCAAACATATTGATAGATATTAAATTAAATTCTAACATATGGAAAAAGGTAATATTATTTACACAAAGCAATACAATTGACAGCGCGTAAAAAATATCTTTATTTCTAGTTATTTTAAATAAATCCTCGCACATTCTCTAATTTAAAAATTTTGGTGGTATGTTGATTATTATGATCTGTGCAGGAAGCAACAGAACGAATGTTGTTGGAAACATTTCTTTAATAATCACATACACACACTTAAACAAACACAAAGACAAGACATTCACGCGCGCGGCTTTTCAGTTCAGCGTCACATCTCTTTCTAATTACAATCGCAATGCATTATGGATGGCCTAATCAGGTATCGCCCTCTAGTATCCAAAAGAGAAGATAAGAGTAATACAACTGCTACATCCTCCCCCTCTGGCTCCGACGACGTCCCAGCAAGGAGACAGGATTTGAATTGTATGGAAGTCTATTGGTTAAGAGTAATGCAACTGCTACAAAATGAAAATAACTCAAAGTTCACACAGAATCCAATTTCAGACTTTTACCCTTTATTTACCGACAGGTCCTTTAAAGTACCGTTTAAATCCGGCTGTTATCTTCACAATATGAGTAAGTATTTTTCTTAACAATATTTGAAAGAACACGAAGAAAGTATTTCCAATTGAAAAAAATTAGATACCAACTGAAAATTTAATTAAAAGTCTTTTATTATTGATTTAATTAACTAAATTATTTTAATTGAAAGAGTTTTTCTTCTTCTTCCTGGCTTTATTCTGTCGGGAAACGTAACTAATGGTTCAAAAATAAATATGAAAATTTGATGGTAAAATAATTTGGTAAATAAAGGGTTAAAACAACCACCTCAGAAAACTGATAAAAATAATCAACATATATTTATGCAGAATCCGAAATGTTTCCATGTATATTAGATTACTAAAGAAATCTAATCTATAAAATAAACCTGATTACTAAAATGCTTGACCAAAGAGTAATGGCTTTAATTAGAATATTGTTATATCAAACCCCATTTGCCCTCGAATCAAAGGGGTGAATGACCAATTGAAATTTATTCTTCTTCTATTTGTTTTAGAAAAACTATTTATCTATCTGGTCCCTTTTCTTAGCTTTCTCAAGTGCTCGATGCTCAGTTTCCAAGAAGATTAGCTGCTACAAGTGATATAATGAGACTTAAAGAATAATTAAGCATAAATGTGTGTGTGTGTTTTCAGTTATTGAGGCGTATAATCATGGTCGGATTTTTGGTTTTCATTTTTATTGTAATAATTTGAAAAAAGAATATATTCATTTTATAGAAGAAGTTTCTAAAAGAAGTCCTCAAAATGTTGTAAGATTGTTTTCAAACAAAATAAAAATTGATATTACTACATTTAAGCATGCTTCTCAAATATTAGTATTTAAAAATATCTTCACCTATTCAACTGATAATAAGAAATTCTCCAATGATAAGAAACACGATTCAAATTCTTGCAAATATTTTCTATGTCAAGGGAAGTGAAATGGATTTGTTGGGGGGGGGGGGGGGTCAAAAATTGTATTTAAAGGCATTCAGTTTAAAAAGGAAAAGTAAACTGAAGCAGAATTTTCTTCTTAAAATCAGTCATTAAAGTTTCCATCTTCGGTTCAAAATGTTTTTCGAATAAAAGTCAAAATGTTTTTACTGACAATGAAATGAATAAGAAAAGCAAATATAAATTTTATCTCATCAGCGTAAAAAGGCAAATATTAAAAACCGGAGATCCTGAGATAATTTTATCACGCTTTTTAACCTCTCAAGGTCTCACCTTTTATAGGTGAGTACGAATTTCTCAATCCCGGGATTGGGACATCCGTACGCAGGGATTTTTATTCTTCTCAGATTTATTCTCCCCTACGTGCTGATTCTTCCATTTCTAGATGGCACCTGTCAGCAAGAAATTGTTCTCCTCCATTTGTTTTGTTTTTCTAAAATGTTGCTCGTAGACAAACAGACAAATGGACAGCAAAACAAACAAACAAGAACAAAAAATTGTTGGTCGTGCATAGTAATCCATTAAGCGATTCGTGAGTGCACTGTTGATCTACATTGTTTCCGATGGACTTGCAGCTTTATTACTAAAATTACTAACCTGCTAGGAATCAAGTGAAAGGATCACTCTCCGAAGCTTGACAATGAAGGTGCTCAGCGTTCCTGTAAACGAATCTGAATCTCAGCATATAGATCTTGACTAGCACCAAGGTAAATATCGAAGCTGGGTGTTTCCAGAGGCGGTAGTTGCCTTTCCTTCTCGGGTTCAGTGGTAAAAAATGTCATCGAGATCCGAATTTAGTTTCTTCTTTTAATGGATGATTCTAAAAATGAGTCCCTTCAATGGGTAACAAGCGAACACTGTAAAAGATTTTGAACCCCTTTTTGACCCAATTTTTGTAATTCAACGTATTTTTGATCAAAACGAAACTTAAAATATGGTATCCCCATTTTTTGTTCCTTAGCCCGCTCCTGGATATCTCAGTGATGTAGAAATCCATTCGCAAGATTCTTTCGGGTAATTTTCTTGTAGGAGTAAAATGTCAAAATCAGTCCCATCGAATACTGAAACTGAAACCTGCACCAACAATGCTTGCTTGCACAATGCAACAAAAAATCTAATTCTCACGTTCATAAACATAAGTTACTGGAGTCTATCAGGTGGTTACATGAAATTCCCCATAAGATCATACATCCCTACCCATCTGTGTTGTTTCGTGGCTTTGATATTGGTGAATAATAATTACGAAATATACATATTTGGCGAGAAACTACCATTTTCATTGAACCTATGATACGAATATGTATTTTAAACGAAATTTCCTATCAACTGAAATCAAAATTTTCCATGGATCTATAGTTGAAATCACAAGATCACATACCGAATTTCCTTGATTTAAGTCATTGCATGTATGAATTATTGCATTCGTAATTACATACCGTGAGACAGTCAAGTTCTTGACAGATTCGGTTCAAAATTTAATAAACATCTACATTCTAGATGCTACATCTGGGCATAAAATTTTATCTGTCAAGCTCTTGCAGTCTCGTGTACACCAACAGCCGAATAGATAGGCTCTTTATGAATCGATTTTCTCCAAAATTTGATAGATATTTATAAATTTGATCTTAAGTCCACACACCAAATTTCATGCGATTAGCACAAAGTATTTTTGAGTTATCGTGACATAGACAGATTAATGCCAAAAATGTGACTTTCGAACTCAAGGAGATTTGAAATATAGAGATTCATTAAAATCTCGAATTCAAATGTTTTACGATTACAATACTTTCTCTATACTTTGTATATGAATAACTAAAAAGCGAATAAATAAAGGAAACCTTATTCATAATAACTGAAAAATAACATAAAATAGTTATTCTTTTCAAAATGTTCGTATTCGTAAATGTTCGTAAAGTACAATATTATTAATAAAAAGTCTGTTAATATAATTTGATATTAATTTTTTTAATCTATTAATATTTTAAAGAGTTTATACATATTATATTATCAGTTATTAAGAGTTTATTTTATATTATATTAATTTAAATAAATTTATTTCTTACTTGGAAATGCAGAAAATAAATATATCTAAATTTCATAATTCTTCAACAGGGTTTTTTAATCACTTCTTCAGATAGATTGGTGAGGCAGCCAACAACACCTTCTGGCACGCACTGCCGATTGACCACACTTTGGGGGGAGATGTAATTGAACGCTATTCGCAACCAATAAACATCAAGTTAAGCTTTGAAAACGAAAGAAAGACATGTTTTGAAATAATGTATAAATGTATTTC
The DNA here is from genome assembly GCA_026543865.1 of Argiope aurantia. Lineage (NCBI taxonomy): Eukaryota > Metazoa > Arthropoda > Arachnida > Araneae > Araneidae > Argiope > Argiope aurantia. The sequence continues at coordinate 9,302 of JAPMOR010112299.1, forward strand.
TTACATTAGTTAAAATTACGTATAACTAAAAAAGAAACAGATATTTCCTATTCCATTCCGAGCAATCGATATCGAACAAATAAAAAAAAACCGACGATCATAACTCATATTTTTGCTGAAGTCATCCTGCCCCACTAAACCGACTAGGAGGCCAAAAACATTTTAATGTATTTCAGCTAAATGACATTCAGCTTCGGCATAAACAAATTTTGAAAAGAAAGAATTTTCTTGATTTCGTCCCAGTCCAGGGAGTATGATCTTCGGTTCCCCGCGCTCGATTTCAACTTTTAATACCCTCAACCGAATGAAAAAGGTAAACAGAAATGAGTCTCATCAGCGAAGTGAGGCACGCACTGAAAACCGGAGATGCCAGGAGCCCCGGGGTAATTTTATCTCGCCTGTCAGGAGCCAATGGAGAAGAGCGAAAGAATGTTTACGAATCACGTGATCCAGTCCACACTCTTCTTGCATCGCTACTCATTCTTCGTCAAGCAGCCTCTCTCCCACGCCTCCGCGCCCACTTCTCACCAGAATCGATGATCCGGGAAGAAATCGGGAAAATTTCTCCCTGATCGCGGGCTGTCTAATTTCTCAGGCCGCAAGGGATTGTCATCGGAATATTCCAGGAGATGAAACATCCGGATAAATGGGCGACATTTCGGTTTGCAACTGAAATTTCGTGGGAACTGAAGCGTTCACTTTGGGAACTTTCAGCGTGATTTGTAACTTTAAAGGGAGGAAAAAGTTTTTCTGCTAGTGACTAGATGAATAAAAAAATTGTTTTAATGTTACTAAATGAGAGTTACACTTTCGATTGAAAATTAATCTTAACGCCTTATTTATGAAGTGTATTGGAATTAATTATAAACCAAATATCTTTTATTTTTCTAAATCTTGTTAAAATAATATTAATTCTTCATAATAAAAATGAATGTATGCGATTTGATACTCGTATGTATTCATTTGAGTTATGAAATTTTCAAGTATATTAACTGCTGATGTAATAGTTATTCAAAAGATATATCTATTTTTCAAAGATGAGAAATCTACAGTAATCAAATCTAATGCATAAAAAATAATTTTTGTATGTCCGTACCTTATGCGCTGCCGTACCGTTGAACCGATTGCGATGAAACTTGGTCAACCTATTGCTTGCACCTGGGCAAAGGTTATATTTTAAAATTGACACTTGACAAAAGACAAATAGTAAGTAGCAAGCGGTACATGTCATTCGGATTTAATCGCATATATATTAAACGAAATAAAATTATTAAAAATTATGAGTGGGATGAAATCGAAAAATATTTAGTGCCAGCATTAATTTTTTTCTTCTCATTAATGAATAGTCGTCGACACTGTATGTTGTCATTCAGCGAGCACAATATTTTGTCTGCGGTAAACAGCACATATTATTCAGAGTTTATCTCCCACATACAAAATATAAGATTTATTATTGATGCTATTATCGAGAAGTTAATATTTATTATCGAGGAATTAAGTTATATATAATGGAAATACTCCAGTGTAAACAGTAATTTTTCTAATTATTCAGTGAATCGACAAACAATATTTCGGTTTTACAAACGTATATCGTGCTGATTGCTTCCATAAAAAATATATTCCCAAACGTTCGTCACTTAATAGATCTCACCAGTGCAGCACGTAGAAATAAGCCAGTTCGAGCTTCTCAAACAAACGAGGAACTACGAGCGAGCAATAAAGCAGATCATTTACTAATTCAGAGTTTACGTTTACGTGTTTCAGAGTCTCAAGATCAATATGCAGCAATAATCGAAAGGCAAAGTTTATATGCTACCCGATCACGCACATCAGAAGCAAAAGGCCAATATGCGGAAATAAGTAAAGCAAATATTTTTAACGGAATATCGATTAAAGAAGCATTCCCATTATTCCCACCGACATGCCTTTTGATTTCATACGACTGCAATTCCTCATTCGACTTGCACCTTGTTGATGGTGATCGAGAATGCAAGGTCAATCACTTCAAGTGTGCAGATTGAACCTAGAAAATTCATACTTTTCACATTGTCAGTTGTATCCAGGATGCTCACGAGTCTGAGAGCCTCGAAATTTATTTGTTTTTAATGAAGATGGAAAAACAAAAAAATATTCTCTGCCCTAAAGCACTTGAATAAAAAAGCCAGAAAATAGAAAAAATATTATTTGTGCTTCTCCTTTATATATCATTCAATTTCAATGAATGTATTCATTGCCGATTAGAAAATCAATGTCATTCTTTTTATCATTCCTAATCAAACAAGACATTTATTTTAAATTTCAAACGATATTTCCAAAATTATTTCTTCTGCGGCAGCAACACGCCAGGTACCAGCTAGTTGTTAATGCGTTTAACAGCGATTTTCACTACATTCTTAAATCGCCCTATAATGATTCATAAAAAAATGATTTCCTAAAAAATTAGCCGTTTTTGTCATTATATGCATTAGCATACATTATTTGCCAATTGTTTGATTGAAAGAAATTTGCAATAACTGCATATCTAAGAATTCAAGTTTGAATTTAAGAAAAATAACTCATTGCGATTAATAAATGGGAGAAGAGCTCTAAACCACAAGAAAGTTTCTCTTGCTGGACATTTGTACGTTTCAGTTTTCATATTCAGTTTTAAAAAAAAGGTTTACTTAAATTTTAAATGTTTCAAACTCATGTAAGGATATATTGCATTGACATTTATTTATAATATTTAAGACCAGTTTTGATCAAAAAGTTGTTAACATATTTGGTTTGCAAAAGAGTTCGCACTCACAAAAAGAAAAATCCTATTTAATGCAACATCCCCCTTTTCACGAAAGTAGCTTTAATGTTTCATCTTTAAGCGCTTTCCGCGCAACATTTCAGCTCCCGTCAAACACAGCATTTATTCCAAAATGCATCAATCGTACAACTTAAGAGAATATTTCGCTCACCGAGAAAACGCAGGTGTCATGATTTCGGATGGTCGGGTATCTGGTCGTTCCTCTGTGTAACATAAATTATATTACCAGAATTCTCGTGTGAATTGAAGTCATTTTCTAGTGATATTTCATCGTATATGATTGCATTTTAATCAATGTGGAAACTATTAAATAAAATAGATCCGAGATAGTGTTCGATTGAGAAGATAAAGTTGCTCCAAAATAATTATTGAAAAGAGAAAAGTCCATTTCACTTATTTATTTTTTGAATATTTTTTGGCTCATTTAATAAAAAAAATATTTTTAAACATGTAACTCTAAGTGAGAAGAATTTTCAAAAAAAGATTTATTTTGCACCATTTTCTAGGTTTCCACGTTAAAAATTTTACAATATATATTACCATCATCAAATCGCAATCGCTTTGGCCTGCCAAGATTTTGAGATCTCCACGTTTACTTTCTCTCATACGAAGTATAAAGAAGAGTTTCAAAAGGGGTATCACAGATAGGGTTTCAATCATCAAAAATAGGGTTTTATCACAGA
>JAPMOR010112300.1:0-13816 GCA_026543865.1 Argiope aurantia
AAAAAAAACGATGTATAGCATTTCAAAATAATAAATTTTATGCGTGATTATTTATATGTGGGCAAAAGTGGTCTGTAAAAGTCAATAAATTAAAAATGTCAAAAAAAAAGCTCAAAATATTGCCCTAAATTGAACGGAGAATTAGGTTTGGTCAGGTTTAGTTATATTAACGTCCATTTTAGAGCAATGCTAGGGCTATTTTTGGAATGCACCTTTTAATTTTGAACCTGCATCCGATGACGAGGACAACTTCTCTAAACTTCCGTATCACACCAACAGAAGGAAATTTGATCCCGATAGATTTAATACCACTAGATCCGCTTATATGGATTATCGGTGGCATCGGGTCTCGAACTAGAAGTCCACGGGTTCCGACGCCAAGGCCAATTAAAAGGGGGAAATAAATTGATATTTTAGATCCATTTTATCAGAAAAAAAATGGAACATATAAGAAAAAGAAGTGACGAACTGTATTTAGAAACTGTTAAAGTGCTGAAAAAAATTACGTTTTCTGATGCCGAATATATAATTTAATTATCTGTCTTAGAAGGATTTGCAGAAATTAATGTTTTAAAAAGAAGCGTTCAATAATTGGATCATACGGCATCAAGATTGCATGAAGAAAATGCGTAAGTCATCAAATTAAAGATGTTTTCTGTTATCATAAAATCAGAAAGATGTATCTGGCATCGTTCGTGTTAACAAAATTCTTCTAATGTCTAGCGATGAGGAATCTTAAAGTCCCCAAAGTTCGCTTATTAAATGCATATGCTTTTTAAATACTCTACTAATTTTTTTTTATTTATAACAAGACTATTATAAAATGCTTGTTGTTTAAATGCTTTTTGTTGTTGGAACACAAAGGATTTTTTTAAAAATCATCTACATCAAATAATAGAAAAAAATTCATAATCATTCCAATAACAGATTTTAAATCTGGAATTCTGAATACAGATCGGCCATATGTTTCGAATAAGATGTTGGTTTTCAGTGTATAAACAACTGAAAATCATTCTAGTTCATGCATTATAGAAAACTGGAGCACTTGCAAGCAATGCATACCTTATGACGGATTAAAAATGCGTCTTAAATATGTTATCATTCCAAAATGAATACAGAAAAGCAAAAAATTAATGCAGCAACAGTGATGACAATCTTTCTTGTTCACAATGTGGCTGTTGCTGAATTCTGAGCGTACAACATTAAAATTTAATAAATGTCATTTTAATTCTTCAACCCTCGACAGGGTTCTCCCCATCCATAGGCAAAAGAGTTCTAACTTTCAGGGTTGCAGATGACAGTAAGTAAATTAAACTTCCGTGTGAATGACTCGATTGGTGGTGAAATAATAACTCGTGCCAGATACGATAAGAAAAAAACGGCGGAAATCCGACGGGGAGAAGGGATGTGATTATGAGGAGACATACTTTTGTTTCGCTTTGTTTTTCGTTTTTCAAGACTGCTGAAACGAGAACAACGTGAAAAACTTGGTTATATCAAAAGCAGGAGAGCCGAACAGCTATTGTTATAAAATAAAAAAATAAAAATACATAATCCAATGCTTAGAATTATACGAAATTCGCAAACGTGAAAATTACCTCCAAAACATTCGTCTTTATTTTACTTTGTACAGTATCCTTTATATAGAATTATTCAAAATAAATGTAGGGGTTACAAATTACTATAAAGTCTTCATAAACAAAATAGGAAGGGATAATAATAAACATAATACCGAAAGGAATTAAAATTTTTGTTTGGAAATGTAATAACGATACATCTTTCTTTGGTCACACGAATGAAACTAATACGGTGGACCTTTGAGCCATTTTCGGAAGAACTAAAATTCATTTGATAGCCGCAAGCATATTCTGCATGCGTCAATCTAAATGCTTTGAAATAACTTCTAAGGTTTTTGTTTCATTGAGATGCGTCGTACAATTTGTTTTAAATGCCAATGGCAGGGAAAAAAGCCACTATTATACAGGGTGTTTATTTAGTCCCGGACCCACTTTGATGTTTAATAACTCATAAAATAATGAAGATATAAACAAACTTATGGCATTTATTAATGGAATAACTCATATTTTCCTTTTCAGGTTTGAATATTTTTACTTTTGTAAATATCGTCTGCGCGTGTGGTTAATTTCAGATAATTTCATTTTCCAGTCTAAATATCTGTACTTTTCTAAATATCGTCTGCTTATTAATTGCATTTTTCTCTCTTTTGTTTTTGACAACTATTGCAATGTTATGTTTACTTTTCATGTGTTTGTTCTATGTAGTACTTTTCTATGTGATGTTTTATTCGAGCGGATATTAAGGAGAATGCATACACCACAAGAGAAAGAACAGCATTCTTTCATGTTTCTGGCATTGTTAATCGTCATAACGTGCGCATATGGGGATCTGAAAACCCCCATGAATACCGTGAGGCACAAAGGGATTCCCCAAAGGTTAATGTGTGGTGCGGACTAATGCACGACCGAGTCATTGGGCCTTTCTTTTTTACAGAAAAGACGGTCTCATCAGTCGTATACTTAGACATGTTGGAAAACTTCGTATTTCCACAACTAGAAGAGCTTCAGCCACATGTCTTTTTGCAATAAGATGGTGCGCCACCTCATTGGGGTACCATCGTTCGTATTTGTTTGAATGACCATTTTCCAGGAAGATGGATTCGGCGAGGAGGTCCAATTCCTTGGCCACCCAGATCACCTGACATAACGCCGCTGTACTTTTTCCTTTGGGGGTTTGTAAAAGACAAAGTTTTCAGAGGGAAGAGTGTCGAACATTGATGACCTAAAAGCCAGAATTAAAACCGCAATAGGCTCTGTGGATGCCGACATGCTTGCCGCTACCTGGTGTGAAATTGACTATCGACTTGATATTCTCCGTGCGACGAAGGGGGCACACGTGGAAGTTCATTCACAAGGGTCATGAAACTTTGAGTCTATTTAACCATTTATGTTATTAATTTTAATCTATCTTTATTATTTTATGAGTTATTAAACATCAAAATTGGGTCCGTGACTAAATAAACACCCTGTATATATAATTATTACCATAATGAAGTACTATGTTGCGGTGTTTTTTTTTCCCCATTTGATATTCTGTTAGTCACAATATCATACATAAGAAAGTATTTTAATCACTATATGGTTATTGGCAAAAGCGGCATTACACCGGAATGAGCTCTTTTAACAATGATCGAATATTTGGAATTTAGGGGTGAAGGAACGTTCTTTCCCCAAAAGACACGTGCTGATATAATAGACATGAAAAATGGTAAAGTAAAGAAAAACAAGTAAAGAGACACAAGTGACATAACTTCCACTACATGTCACACAAAACAAATGAAATGAAAGTAAGGAAATAAAAGGGGGAAAAATAAGATGAAATTTAAAAAAAAATTAAATAAACAAAAAGAATACACTCAGTAATATTCATAAACTGGTATGTGTGGCAAGGAGTTTAATTCTAAATTTGGAGGAATAAGTCTAACAATCGAACACTTGTGCCAACAGTCTCTAGATTTTATCAGGTTTTTTATTTTTTTACACACCTATCGCCTTACAGCCGGATATTCACATTTAATATCTTTTTTATATGTTCCAGAAAAGGACAAGAATGTACGCAGTGGTTTAGGCCGACACTGATATTTGCACCATTACGGCAGGTGCAGAACATTAAGCGTGGTAAGGGTGCTTATAAGATCTGTTCTGGTCGATGGAGCAGATATAACTCAATCGATACTCATTTAGCAATCTTTCTTTCATTTCTGTACCAATGAAAAATAGTGAAATTTTTTCAACAATTCTAGTAGCTTAAAAGTAAAAAGTAATGATTCGGAAACACGTTATGAAAAAATCTAATATGCACTTCTCAGAAACAAATCAGTTTCTTCAGTTCAGGAAACCTTTTTTAGTCATTTTTATTTATTGAGATAGAAAAAACAAAAACAAAAATGTTTTTTAAAAAAAATGACTTTTTCCTGCTCACCTATTTACTCAACTAAGAAGTATGTCAAATCAAGAAAGCGTAAGCAAGCATTTTCTGCAACCCACAATTGGCTTATAAAATGCGCTGAAAGCTCTTTTCTCTCTTAATTCGTCCCCTCAACCATTCATCTTTTGCGAGAGTAACTCCAAAACTAACAAACCGCCATTTATTTACGGCATTTTCATTTCTGCGTTATTGAAGCGATATTTTATTCCCCTGCGTTATTTATGAGAGTTTCTCTTTGCTCATCTTGCAGTGTAATTTCGGTGTGTAATTACCGCGTATTGTTCGGGAGAGAGGCTTTCATTAACATGTCAGGAAAGAACGCTGTGTCATTAAGTGCGGTTTCTCTTAGCCTTACAGAGACATATTTATAACACTAAGTCACAGATATAAGTTTCATAGCCAAAAAATCTCTAATATATGATAGTAAACGGAAAAGGCGAAGTATACTCTAGATGTCTTTCTATATACTTTTCATGCAGTTCAGTCTAAAGGAGGCACGTATTAATTGGAATAGTTGTTTCAAAAAAATGTCCTTCAGTGTGAACCTATATAATTATGGAAGTTAACCTTCAAGAGATAGATTAAGTCTATTGCAATATTTTTCATCAGTCAGAAACGTAAGACAATTCAATAAAGAGTAAAATTTTCAATCCTTCATTTCAACAAATCGAAACAGATTACTATATTATCCATTTTTTTTCACTTACAAAAAATTAAATGCATATCTTCACATACCTTTTCTTCCAAATCCCAAAATAAAAAAAGTTAAAAGAAAGATTTAAAAAAAACTGAATTTTCTGCCATACATTAATCTATAAATTTAAATGCAGTCTTTAAAATAACTTTACTCATTCTCTCCCAAAATTGTGTCAATAAATTAAAATCCGATTTAAAGTTCTGTCTGTAAAGCTTATATTAGCATAACGTAAAGCATATATTATGTTGAAAATATGAAATACGTATTTGTATGCTGAATAAATCTTTTTATTTCCTCGGACCTTAATACCTATGCTAATGTTTGACATGTTTTGCAATAGCTAAAAGTTTGAAAAATTATTACAATTGTCAAAGTTTATCACATTATCAGTACGTCATTTCCTTGCTTTTTAAATGAAAATATGAAAGTCAGATTTTAAAATCTAAACGAACTGAAATTCAGTTTCTTTGTCATCTCCAGGGTTTTATTTTAGTGAGTTAAAAAGAAATGTGCGGTTAAGAAAAACCGATTGCACTTCATATTTTCCTTCATCGCTATTCGAAAGATATGCATGTAGCTCTGTATATTTGGCAGAAATTGATTGTCGTGGTATCTGTGGATAATTAGCAAACTAACCGTGAAAAGACAATACGGAAAATGCTTTTTTATTGACAGTAGGAGACATGCATATATAAGTAGGACACACATAAGTATTTGTATTTTCAGATTGTTGATTTACTTTTTATTTGTATCACAGATAAATGAGTTAAAAATTTCTTTCCTTGTGATTGAAATATTTTTAACATTTTAATATTAATAACCATTGATAATTGAGGAGTCTTCTACATTTCAATTCCTTTATTAACGGATATCATTAGATATATTTTCATAAAGTTACACAAATTATTGATGTATTTTAGAGGGGGGAGGGACCCTAGAATAATATATTTATCTTGCAAAACTATATTTAATAAGAATTTTTTTTTCAACAAAGAGACTCTGGTCGTTACCCCCTTCCCTTTTCATATGATTTTCCCCTAGGAGGCTTTGAAGAAAGGACGACGTCCAATAAAGTTATCACCTTTCATTCTGCCCTTTGCCTATACAATCTGCGCCCATGAAAGCAGGATGCAACCATCTATCCTTCCCTTATCCTTCAAAACATATGGGTAGAGAAATCCATTAGTTTAACAAGTGATATTCGAAGACTTGGATTCATCTGGTGAATCATCCTTTAAAAAAATATCAGATCATTTTACATATAGGTAAAGTCACGCAACCCCTCCCCCTCCTTTAGGATCGTTCTACAATCTGTTTTTAATCATCAATATGCATTTAGATTTTTTTTCCCCTCTTTCAGTTATATCTTCACGACTCAGTAATATTGCATTTTATCTTTATTTCCTGTAATATCATCAGTCGATGAATGATGAAGGCACACTGCTTTGTTATATCTAATAAATGAGAGCAGGAAATATTCTCTCTTCCTTTGGTACTAGGATTCGATTTGGAAACATAATGATCTATTTTTCTTTATTACGATACAGGAATTGACGACGAACTACTATTACTCTAACGAGTGGGTTCTCATTTTATTTAATAAGGGTTAAGAGTCAATATATATTTTCTTATCTGAGGCAGATTTGAGGACAGATGAATATTATTAAGTGTTATATTTTGCTTTTTGTAACTGAGAAAGAAATTATTGCAGTCTTAAAAAAACTGACCTCGCTATTTGGATGCATCAGAATGCAGAACTATCCGGGGTATTCATGGAACTCAGTATGTCCATGCACAGAAGTGAAAAATGAAACAAGCCTGCCAGATGAAATTTTGTGATTTTCATCACCAGAATTATATAAAATGATCCACTTTTGAACAAAATGCATGAAATTATTCTATTAGTTGATTAATATAGTGAACATGTGAAAGTGACCATTGCGTTTCTGAATTTCAGAATATATAATCTTCAGATATAAACAATAGTCATTACCAAACTTTGGACAAAAATCAGCCAGTGGGTTGAAATGCTTTCCTTTAACTGTCGCCAAAGGGAGCCCAAATTCCCACTCGCACCATACTGGAATAAGTGAGAATGATCACCTCAAAACTTGCTTACATAATCGCTATTAAAAGAGTTATCTCCCTTCTCCGAAAAAAATTGTATGCCATTTATAAGTATAGAACGCTTTGCTTGATACTGGCATATTATATTTGCGATATATTAATATATAGTATGAATTTACTGAATCTATCTTGTCATCCTTGGCGAGTTTTTTTTTTTTGGGCGATTAATTTCTGGCATACGGTTAATCCGAAAATCGAATCATTGTTTTAGACAATATTTCTACAATATTTTTTTATAATCTGTTCATTCAATAATTAATCACGTCGTTGCCTTTTTATAACTCAAACATTGAAATGGTAAACCCAATAATTTTAAGGACTTAAAATTGGCATTTTAGTTTTTTTTTTAAAGAAAAATACCTATTATAATCTAAATATCACAATATTGATAGTTCTAAATAGTCAGGCCAAAATTCTAAATTGGCAAAATTATAATTAGTCAAACTAATAGCAAAATTCTAACAAGTCCCGTCAATAATGAATTACCACAAGATCCATGAAATATCACATGAATATGACGACTCCAAGAGTTATGTTTTGATTCAAGTATCTTTCTAACCACCTAGTTATAGTTCTAAAACACTAGTTCCCTCTCAAATAGGACGCTTTCAGTTCCGAAAGGGGGTAACTAATCCAACAAATCAATCAAATGCTTCCAAGTTCCCAGAATCAACTTGACAACAAAAGCGTTCATTAGGTCACACAAATGCAACGTTATTGCCGTATGGGGAAATGGATGATGCTCGTTAAGTCGAATGCTGTTACCACTGATCACGGGGCAGTTAGATGTGGAGTACAGAGTGTCAATCAAATTAACAAACTGGTGCTCTGATTACTCAAATTTATTTGGAGTTTGCTTACCAGGCTGTTAACAATAAATTTTGATTAAAAGTTAACAAAAACTTGCTTCAAAGCCAGCAAATCTCGAGATCGCAGAGTTTCTGTAAAGATTGGATGCATTATTGAATCCAAAATGCGTAGCCACGAGTCAGACTCGTTCACATGTGGCGATACTTTGCGCCTAAGTTAACATGTGCCATTCGAACTGTGTTTGTGGCGATTGATCTTTCTGTATAGTTACAATATGCAATTATAGTATTAATTATACAATTGTAGTGTTCTGTATAGTTACAAAATAATTAATCTTGTGCCAAGAATCAATAAGTATAGAATTAGAAGATTATAATTGGATAAAGTGCTTTAAAACATCTCATTCAAATTAATTAGGTAAAACTAAGATTTAATGATATATATATTTGCTTGCATGCTAAACAAATATTTGTGCTTATGTGCGATGTTACTTTATAAATAATAAATATTAATGCTATATTTATCATTTTTCTATTTATTATATCTATACATATTTTCTAATTAAGTTTCATGCGTTTTTTTTTAATACTTCGTTATTACATCATAAAATATCGTAACACATCCTGTTCCTAATATATACAAAATGAAAGCCGGGCAATGGATTAAATATGTAAAGACTAGTTTTCAAAATATTAATGTGCTGATTTTTCTAGTTGATAAAAGTATATTTAAAATCCTACAAAAACTATTACCATTTTATTTTCATTCCTTATTTGTGAAGAATATTTTCAAAAAATATAGGCATATTCGAAAATATCAGCGTTTTCCGAACATGGAAGTGATCATGTTCGCAGAAGTACTTTTAAAGCTCTGCTTCAAACAGATAAATATAGAATTAAGCTTTTCAACTTCAACAAAAAGAAAAGTTACATTAACATTTCGCGCATTTTAAACTTTTTTTAAAGTTAACCATAAATTTCCAAGAATACAAAGATCTTTAATTCAATTATCGATTTACTAGCATATACCGATATTTACCTTAACTTAACATCATGGTGTGCATTTTTTTTTTTACTCACATGATTAAAAGGACAAGAGAAAATGATAAATGAAACCTACTATTTTCTATATATTAATAAGTTTCAACATAAAAATCATACAGAAAGATAAATGAAATTTAAACATTACAGAAGAACATTTCAGAAGGAAGTAATTCAGAATTATTCTTATTTTCTTACTCACTATACTTATGAAGTACAGAGAAAATACTGCAATTGAAAAAAAAATATTCAAACATGAGATTTTTGATAAACTTCAAAAAATGATGAGTTCAAAAAACACATTTTTTTTTTTCATTGTGTCTATATATCTACCTGTGAACACGATTAATTAAAACGATTTGAACAGAGATGATATTTTATACATGGACTTTAGATCAGATTTGCAGATTTCTTTCAAATTTTGAACAAAATTCATTCAGAGGAAACTAGTTTAATATCAAAAATGCAGACTCATCAAATTTCTCAAACGACTGAATGGCTGCCAGTCTGTACTTTCGCGTTCTTCTAAACACAATAATTTGTGAATACAATAACTTAAATAAATGAAATTTGATATGTGATTGAGCTGTAATTCCAATTCTCAAATTTTGGTCAGAATCCGTAGGGAAAAATATCCAAAAAACACATATTCGCACAATAAGTTCAAAAAATGCTAGATTTATGCCGAAGCTAAGTAATAGCATTCGTTGTCTTAATAACATCCACGATTTTATGTGTGTGGGGGGGGGGATAAGACTTACATCACAGTATGCAAGATGGGTGTTTTTTGGGGAGAAGGGCTATTTCAGTTGATTTTATGTTCGAAATTCTTTTATTGCAGATTCTGATTGGAATTATTACGTTACATTTATACCAGAAATAGGTACAATGGTTTAGATAATATCTTTTGTGTGGCAGTGAATTATTTATACACTGTGTATTACAAAAATACTCTATTTCAGCCCCTTTTCTATTATAAAAAAACTGCGAGATCACACCTGCTAGTAATTCACAATAAAAATAATGATAAAGCAGTTAAAACTGTCTCGTATTTGAATTACCTGCCCAATTATTCCACCAATTATGAAAGAATAATAACCCATTACTGCCCACATTACAACGATATCCATCCCCATCTCTCACCCCCCCTCCCGAAAGATTAAAAAAATGCTAATTTTTTGGTGCATATGCATGGGATTGATTAAGCATCACTCTTCTTCCCCTCTTGCCTATCCTTACCCTCTGCTGAAAAAAATAGATGAAAAATGTGCATTTGATCCAAAAAGAAGGGAAACAGATTACGAGATGATGAATTGTATATGTGTAACCTTTCTTTCCCTCCCTCCACAGTCCTCCCCCCCCCCATATTTCATTTACTTAGAGCCGAACGTGCTGCCGTCATCTGCTCCGCGTGGTGCAGTCATTCCCTCATTATCGGGGGTCTGGCCCAAAGATCGCCAGAATTTGTGATTTATCGCGTTTCCATTGCCAATTTCCTCGGTGAAATTACATTCTGTCTTTTTTTCATTCATGGGTGTGATTACGTGCTTTAATTTCGTGTTGCGTGCACAGCAGCTGGCAAAGAGAGTGAAGGTGGATCATGTGATTAAGACGTATTAACAAGCAGTAAAGACATAAGACTTCGTTAAGGCGCTCCCAAGAGCACATCGCAATTAGAAGCAGGCATTATGTGGTGGTGACCTTAAAATAACAATTGATTAAAATTGATTGCATGCTATAAAATGATTACTACAGTGAAAGAGACTCCCGAGACGTACGGATTTATGAATTTGCGACTGGTCTCGGTCTTCTGATCGATATTTTTTTAACTATACAAAGGTATTTGATAAAAAAAAAGTTTTGTTGTTGTTGTTGCTGTAATTTTCATACCTCAAAAATAGCAGATTACCACAATAGGTCATAAAAACATTCACTACATCTGGAAGATGTTAAAAGTTCAATTTAGAAGCTACCAGACAGTAAAATTCGGTTAGAAACTTCCAATTATTTACCATGGTGAGATACATTAAACAGCTACCAATTTTACTTAATTCTATTTTTCTTCAACTGGTATAAGTTTTACTTTCGAACGGTAGATTAAATGCGATACACAAAAAAAGATGAATTAGTTCTCAAATCTCCGATCATCTAATTCGAAAATGGCGTATTTTTCACAAGCTTGTTTGAGCTTGTATTTTTGCTTGTACAAGCTTGTATTTTTCACAAGCTTGTTTTTAGGCATAAGGATAAATTATGACTATGACGTGCTTTTGAAAGCCTCATTTCTTTATTTCTTGCGTCATGTATACTAATAACACCGTTAAAGAATTCAAACTCCTCATAATTAATTTTTTTGAATTTTCGATTTTAAAAAATCTTTCTTCAAAAAAATTTAATTTTTTGGAGAGAAATATGATTTATGTATTTTCACTTCATACGTTTTTCAAAATGGTAATTTATCTCATTATAGTTTTCCCGTGCTAAATTAAAGATTCTGCCATTCTCTCCTCGCTGATTATATGACAAAGTTTTGATGGTTCACTATTTAAATGGATAATTTTTAAATAAATTAATGCCAACTGCAATAATTATTCATCATTAATATTATTTTTTAGTAATTTATTTATGAAGTTTAACAATCGGATCTGTCGACTGTTAAAATATAAATTTTAGAGCTCATGTTATGTCATTACGTCACAATAATACATAATGCCCATCACGTAATCGGATACAAAAAAATCAAATTAGAGCGATTTTGATATATGTTCATCAAGCTTTGAAATAAAACATCTATATGCATATAAAACGCTAACGTTCACACTACAGAAAACACTCTTGTTACTTATTGCCTTATCTGTAACGATAGTTAGATGTAAACAAGCCATTATATGAATTTCACAGTTGCATTTAATTCAACGCTTCGATTAGTTAATTAATGGAATTGCAAAATATTATTAGAAATTTTCTAGAGAGGGCTGGCCATATTATAAAAAAAAAATTCATTTAGTTAAAGGAAAGAAAACATAAAAAGAAATCAAGAAATAGACTTAAAATCGAAAGTTCAATTGAGTTCAAAAAAGAATTTAACCAATGCCAGATGTGTAATGCTTATTTCCTACGGAAATTAATGTTCATATCGTTCAAAACAATTATCTTAAAAATATTACCTTAATATTACAAAAAAATTACCTTTATAATGATATAAATTTCATTTACGTGCAATTTATTCTTTAAATTTAATAACATTTTCAATACACTATCTGTAAACGATGATTAAAAATAGTAGAATGGATTTCAAATTCATCCTTCAAAATATTCAATCGCATCTTTTTCGTAGGATTTTCTTCCTCTGTTTTTATTTCAAAATATATACAGTTTTTAATTTGTAAATTGATTCAATTGAATTCATACTTTTCAATCATATATAACAAAGCAAAATGCTTTTTAAAAATATATCATTAATTTATTTAATTAAATATATCATTTAATTATATTATAACATCAATAATTTAACAGGCCTAAAAATACAATAGATACTATTCGCCAAAGGTGACGACAAGTGTCTATTGTGTTGCCACTAGTCGCCAAATGCGACCAGTTAATGAAGAAATGCAAATACTAGAATCTGCACTTTTGAATTCATCTCGCTTCTCAACGCACGCGGATCTGAAAAAGAAGCGGAGGAAAAGTTTTATTTCAATTTCTGCACTTGGTATTGTACTACTTTTCTCCCCTACGGCGGAATACTGAAATCGCACGTAAAATACAATTCAACACTACTTCCTAAGACCAAGATAAATTTGCACCAGCAATCTTGCAAAACACGTGCAACAGCATTTTCCTTTTTTAACTCCATAAAAAGCAATTGAATATGCATGTCAAGTCCCCTATCGCATTCAAGCACTCCCAGCGTCTAGCACCAGGCAGAAATAATAAAATGAAACTTCCCATGCCCAAGGAAGGTTGGGCCTGGGAGAAATGTCTCGCCATTAGAGTTGGGCCCTGTTTACGATGGCCCCGTGGCATGAGACGGACCCCAAATGGGAAGTGTGGCCAACTTAGCGTGACTGCTCCATTGATGGCCGGGGACACGCATTGGGTGGGGTTGCTCGCTACCCCACGAACAATCGCCAAGCTACCTCGCCAGTTCTTTTCTGCCTCACCTATTGTTTTTCCCATTTTATATGTGAGGGGGAGATAATAAAGGAATATTTCTCTTGAGTATCAAAGATTTCAGATGATAAGGCATGCTGGAAATCTCTTTCCAGGTGACTAAAACAACTGACAGATGATATCGGGAGAAACATTTCAGCACTGCATTTCTTTGTATACGAGTTCATAGTTACAATAATAAAGGATATGATCAGAGCGCAAAATCTGTTACGAAATAAAGATAAAGTTGTTATACGCCAATTATTATAATGATTCAGATTCATTCTATTCTAAAGAAATATTAAAAAAAACATACCAAGAAAATTTTATTTTATTCAGAATATGTTCAATAAAGCAATGTGTCTGTTCAATAAAGCAACAGACACAAATTTACTTGAAGAAAGTGTTCAGATTTCAATATTAATTACATTTCGGAAACATGTTTTTATTAAAAAAAATCCATTTACTTTCCTTCAAGCCATGATGAATATAACGGCAGCTTCAAAATTTAAGTACATATTACAGAGAAGTAAATCTTTCACAAATGTTGAGCTATGTATATTTTATATATACATCCAATTACTATTAGCGCATTTGAAAATTCATTCCTTATAAGTTTGTATATTAGAAATGTGATCTCTTCATAACTATTTCTACATATTTCAAATTTCATTCACTCTTCATGAATAATAGCTAGGTTGATAATAAGGGAAAAGCAGGAATACCAATGCTTACGAGCCGTCATAATTGACGACATTTCTTATCTTCGAATGGTTTAGAACGAAAGAAAGAACTTCCCCATTTTTTCAGTATAAAGCGGCTAAAAAATATTTGATCTCATTATTATTTTAAATTGTGACAATTCACAATGAGTGAACTGCATAAGTGAAAAGGACATGAACGATATAGTTACTTTTAGATAGAAGTTGTTCGATAATCAATAAAAATATACAATCGTAATATTAGAGTATCTATTGTCTACTTT